>JAXCGZ010007712.1:0-90000 GCA_037179515.1 Halocaridina rubra
ATTTATTTATTTTTTTTAAAGATATTTGTTATGAAAGCCCAATACTTCTCAACACGTAATCATAAAGGGGATATTTTTGGATCTCACTTTGCTAAGTTATGGAGAGCTTTGTGGGTATTTATCCATAACTCGACTTTTTGTATGATGCTCGAGTTGTTTTAGTTTACCGGTATATTTGTTGTTCTAAGTGACAAATCATGAAATCGTCAAGTTCGTGTTACTCATGATTGTTTGTGCTTTCATAGCAAGATGAGTTAAACACAGTTTATTCATAATTCAGATGAATTATGAATATGAGGAAATGCAGATAGGCAAAACATAAATATACTCTCCAAGATCAATAATTATTTTGTTTATGTTGTAATTTTGGACATCTATGCATGTTTTGCTGTATGTCATTACACACTTCGCTTCACAAAGCCTTAATAGAGAGTGCCAGATTTTATGTTTTGCGTATATTTGTGTTCTCTATGTATATTTTTATTGTAAATCCCGTTGCATTTAATATTTACAAAATGAAATGGAGTGCTCATTAATTTACAGTTCATGAAATCATGTCTTTATAGTTTCTTGCACATTTCAACTGCCGGATTGTTATTATCTCTTTTATGAAAGAATCTCTTAGGCTAAGTTAATGCATTTTCAGTTGACATTTTTTCAAAAACTGAATATTGAAAAATTTTATTCTTTTTAGATTCTTACAGTGATACCGGTCAAGGTTTAATGTTTAATTTGCAATTTATAAACAGGTATGATATTTTTCATTTAATTCAGTTTCTTGTCTCTTATTTGCTCTCTGACAGTTTAGATTAATTTCTGGTATTATTATTATTATTATTATTATTATTATTATTATTATTATTATTATTATTATTATTATTATTATTATTATTATTATTATTATATGTGCTGTTATTAAATTTAATTAACAATATCAAGATTCCAGCGTTTAGAGACCAGAAAATGATAGGATGTGGAATAATTAATTTGAATATCTTCTGCCTGAAATTCATAATATAACTTGGATTATGATTCACTAAATATATTCAAGAACTTGATTACGGTTAGGTGAAGAAATTATCTCAAATTGCAATCACTGTAAAGTAATTTAAACTCTATAAATGTAATTATAAACTTTTTAATCTTTTGCTGTTATCTACTTTGTCATTATTAGTGAACACTCCTTTTCATTCATGTATCATAATTTTGTCACTCAGTGTTTTTATTTTCATGCAACTAATAATTACAGTAGGAAGTAGATTACTAACAAAGGAAAGATTTGTGACCTTGTGGTCATGCCTCCTGGGTAGGCATGAGATGGGGAGCAGCAAGGTAGTGACTGCTGATGGACTAAGTGTCCTCTCCCTCTAGGAAGTCAAACCTGGCACAGAGTAAGGAGAGTGCAAAGGGTCTTTCCTTTCGCCCCAATATGGTTATTGAGTCAAGTACAAAGTGCTAAAAATCATTCATGTTTTTAGAACCAAGTATATAAAAGCACTAAATCAATTATAAAGTAAATATAAGTGACATAGAATATTGACTGTATGTGGAGCTAGACAAGCTCTTTAGAGGGATTACTTCATCTGATGTAAAAGAAGAAAGTTTTGTATTATGAATGTATGATTTTTATATAAGTCTTAGACATGTTCATAAGAAATGGGATCTTTAAGAGGGAGAAGTTCTTGCATGTTGTAAAGATGAAGCGAAGAATTGGTTTATAGAAAGTGGTAAAATACTGATAATTATTTAATGTTCCTGTATTTTGCTTTAAATTTTATTTTAACCAAATATGCTCCCTCCATTGCTGCATACTAAAAGATATCTTTTATGGAATTCTTATGTGAGTGGCAGTATTTTTAGTAGTTTATGTTAATTCTTTTGACATCTGAACAATATTTGTGAATATTAGCTCTAAAAATGTTTTGTTGCCTTTTGTTGCGCACACTTCTCTCTCTTTTTTGTGCTGTACAAAAACTATCTAATCTCTGGTAATGATTATTATAATAATTGTATTTCTTTAATTTTTGAAGTTGTAAATGTAGCAAGTCGAAAATCATATATACTACATTATTTTTTGAAGTAGCTTTACTTCTGAAGCTTAAGGTATTACTCTTTACAATTCAGAGCATAAGTAACCCCATCTTAATATATCTAAATCTTGCATAACTTGCTTATGAGAAAGTAAATATGCTATTATATGACAGTGAAGTGATCATTAGGAGTCGTTGACTTAATCACATTTTGCTTCCACCTTTTATGGGCCCAAAAGAGTTTCATTAAAATTTTTATTTTTTGACTCAAAAGTTCTCCAGGGGGAGACCGGTATGGTGCTTAAGGTTTTGTGTTTTGTACTTATGCATCTAGGGTTTTTTTATGCTAGGTTGGGAGAGGAAACGGTGACCTGACTATTTTGGGGTAAAAATCGTGCCTACCGTATTTTTTTTATTAGTATTCAAGAGCCCACGGTGGCCACTTCATACACTTGAGAATTATAGCTGTGAATGTATTAATGTTGTTATTGCTTTTATAACTCATCTGTTTATGAAGTAATGATGCCTTTAATACTTGTTCAGTAATTAGTGGGTCTTTATATATAATGCATAAATCAGTTATGTTTTGGGTGGATGTTCAAGAACCACAGTTGTGTATAGTGTTTTAGTTTTCTTAGCGAATAAATTTTTTTGTCGTAATTGGAGACTGCTATATGTTTGTTTATATATTGTTTTTTTTCTTTGGTGTTTCTATTTTGAATTTTTATTCTGTCTTTGTTTCAACTGGGTGTGGTTGTTTCCTGTTGCTCTGATTTCTCACATAGTTTAGTCTCCATGAAGGTAGTAAATGTTGAAGAATTTAGCTTGTTTACATAGTATTTATATGGCATTTCTGCCATAGAGTTTGATGATAAAAGGAACTATAATCTCATCGTTTCATACCAAATGGTCCTGAGCTCTTTTCACTTTTGTGGTTTGTAGAGCTTCTCTTTAACTTCGTCTGCTAAAGGAAAAGAGAGGAGGCTGATTTTCATCTGTCATATTTTATCCCCAGCAAAGTCAGCAGGCTGTGTGAGTAATGGATACACCACTGACTTAGTTTATTGCTGATATGATTTTATGGGGATTGATAAGGGCCTCAGTCATTATTAATACCTCAACTAGTGAAAAAGGATTAGGAGAGGTATTAAGCAATCATCGTGGCGATTTTTGAAGTTGTGGATAATGGCCATCGCTCTTTTATCTCTTGACTTTAGGTGGCTCATGAGTCCAATTTTGGCTTGAAAGCTGTTCTGCAATCCCAGAACAGGAGGTATTAGATTGCAGAACAAGCTTTGATGTTGCTGCCTCTCTTTCCGTCTTCTATTTTCTTGTAATTTCGTGCACCGGTTAGGCTCAAAAGTCCCCCCCCCCTTCTCGGAGGATGTTGCGCCAAAGTTTCCAATTTCTGACATGGGTTCCCCAATTATTGATGTCTGTGTTACATATATTCATGTTAGTGTGTAGGACATTTTTGTATATTGTTGTCCTCTCTCTTCACATTTGACTTTTTATTTTAGTAGATTTGTTTTGGCAGGCATTTGTCTTTCTTGTAGATGGTGTTAAGAAATTCGCTCTTAGCAGACACTTTAGTTTGAGCATTATATTTACATTTATAGTAGATGCTCTAAGGTTGTATATCATTCTCACATGATAATTATAAAAATACTCTCAGCTACAATGCAGTTATTTTGCTTAGTTAAGTGTTGAAGTATATTACTCCCAATAGCAATTCTTTGGTATTATTAAAGGCTATTTTATACCTAGGTGTAATACCATATATTTCACGTATGGGCTCAAAAATGTCTTCTATTACCAACATATTTCTTGGTAGACTTTGTTGCTTTCTTTTACTTGAGGTAGTTTTCAAGATCTACGGTATATTTACCAAGTGTCTCATGCATGGTTTTCGGTTTTTGCAGTGTTTAATTTTTAAATGTGCTCATATCACAAAATTATTATTTTAAATGTAGAAATCAGGTAGATATGTTCTATTAAAGCCAGCTTTTGTTGACTCTGTTATAATTCCCTTTGTGTTGGTACCTCTGCGAGTAAACACAATATTATATTTCAGATGTTTCCCACTGATTTGGTAAGGAAACAAAATTTTTCTTCATGCACATTAGTGATGTTGATATGCTCTTACATTTTTTTCAGTACTTTTCTAAAGGTTTGATTTTATAACAAACTTCATTAGGTATATTTGACTGTATATCTTCATACAGGGTGTCTTATCACATGAACTCTACAATCTTTCCTAATGGCTTTCTTGACTTGCTATAGCTTTCAAGTTTTTATAGGACATTTTTATATTTTTCTTATGCACAGGCTCTCTTAGTGTTCACATTTTTTGAAGTGTGCACAGCTTACCAAATATTAACTGTGAAATGAAGAACTCATGCGTGTCTATGGTAGCAAAGCCATCTATAAGAGTTTGCATTAATTCTTTGATGTCGTTTTGTAACGAGGCAACTTTCGAAATAATTTATATCTTCTCTAGAAGACATAAGTAGTATTTGACTTTTATCTGTATGCGGCAAAAAGACGGGTGTTATAAATACTATTAGTAATTTGCTGACTCTTGTACTTTGTTCGGCCCTTTTAAGATTATATTTTCACATTATTGCCAGCAGTTTAATGATGTCTTGTTTTGGAAGAGATGTTACTTACAATCTGTCTGCACCAGTTAGACATAGCTATCACATATTATCTCATCAGGCACTTTAATACATGTTTTGCACATGTATTCATCATGAATGGATTTATAGCCACTTAGCATGACTTACTTTCTAGTTGCAAGCATACTTAGCGCAAGTATGCTGCATAAGTAATAGCACCTTTATAATAACAGAAGAGTGTTTGTTTCGAGACCTTCTTTCCATGGCGGACTTATGGGATGTATTTGTCTAATTTCAGTTTGTTTCTCTTTATGCTAGATTAAACACTCAGGCTTTAAAGCTCATCCGAGACCTAATTTTTTTGCTAAACATTTACTGAACTTTCCTTGTCTTACCGCACTCTAGTATACTATAAAGTTGTTCAAGAAATGAAAATAAAATATTTTTTTGTCCTGTAAGCTACTTTTGAGATATTACACGGACCTTATTTGGAAACCTCTGCATGTTATGCTTCTTCCTTAGACGGCAAAGTCTAGTATTCAACATTATGATATGTCAGTAAGGATTGGATTTTCTTGACTTTGATTACAGTTGATTTTGATTCCTTCTTAGTTTTGGTTTTGATGCTTTCCAATATCAAGCTCCTCTCCTTACCACATTGCAAGAGAGAGAAGTATATAGCAGCCTGTAATGATAAATGCCATTGCATTATTGGCATGCCAGAAATTTGTAAATTTTTGTTGGCCTCTACCATCATTATTAGACATGGATTTGGAGCTGTCATTTGAATATATTCGAGCCTTTTTATTTTACTCTGTGTAGAATTTCTTGTCTCTTTGTCTAATGTTAGGTGGACACTACTCTGAATTCAGTAAAGTGCTCTCTCGTGTCCATTAGGGTAGTATTCTATGCTCTTGTTATTTATCCTGTACTCTCATGACATGTGGATAGGTTTGGAGTGCAAACTAATTACATTTTCCTGATGATGGTGCCTTATTTGCTGTCGTTCCATCCCCGGACATGAGACTACCTGTCGCTGAGCCTTTAAATAGAGATTTTGTAAAATTTAGTTTCCTGGTGAAAGATGTGGGACATAAAGTTAAATGCAAATAAAATGCTAAATATGATAACAAGGTCCACATGCCAATCTCTCTATTGATATTGGTCCTTTAACATTATGTAATTCGTTCTAGATTCTAGGGGTAACGTTTGATAGTAAGTTGACTTAGACAAATATATTATGATATATTGTTTCACTTTTTTCTATTTCTCAGTCATGAGTTTTGCTCCCCAGTTTGACCCTCGGCTGCATTTTCTCATCATAGATTATTTGAAAAAAAACTTGTGTGCAGTTGAATTTTTTATTCATGAATGAGGCACTAGTTTATGTATTATCTTTAGTTCGAATTACTACCAATCAATATTTAAGAAGTTTTTGCCAGCTACTGCTAGGAAGTGGAATGAACTGCCTAGCCATGTTGCTGAGTCAGTGAAACTTCGAAAGTAAAATCAAGCCGCATAAATTTTCTTCACGCAGACTTTAATGCTTAATTTTATAAATTTTAGCTGCTTCCCCTGCAGGAGCCATTTGCCTCATAGTCATTACCCCTTTCAGCTGGGCTTAATGCATGTTATATCACTTGATCCTTTCCTTTCAGTTTTCTGTCTGTATTGTACACACGGACTTGCAGCTTCCATTAATAATTTTAAGTCAATATTTTCCAGTAATTTTATTATTCTGTTTGTGTCTTTACTCTAATATATTTTCTAAGCACCAACTTGCTGCCTTCATTCATATGCCTTCAGTCATTTCCCTTTACTTTCTGATGTGTTTTGTGTCTATTTATAATGTTACACTTGCTAGCCGCAATAATAAGTGTCCTGTTAATCAATCCTGTCAGGTAAATACTGATATATAACTGTTGTATCGGACTGTGCTTATTGCAGTAATATCGGTTGCTCATCTGTGTAAGATCACCTCTCCTATAGTTCAATCGTGGTCAGTTGGTCTTAATACAACACCCATTTCATCGCTATTCTATAAATCAGATTGCTTATTTGTGGATATGTAAATTATATGTTAGCAAGCTATATACAAAAAACTTCTATGTAGTGGTGAGTTGGACCTTGACAACTACGCCAGTACTCTATAAAACTGGAATTGGGAGGCTAATAGCCCATATTTGCATGACCAGACTGCTATTTTTAAATCTTTGACTTTAAAGGACCTCTTCCCTGGATTACACATCTAGAAAATTCTTTTATTTGCTATTTGTGATGGAAACTTTTACCTCTAAAAGTGTCCTTCGTGATCAGTTTGCATATATTAATTACCAAAGAGATTTCATAAGGATGTATTTGGAGTTACAAGCACGAAACAATATCAGTTTAGGTATCTTTTCTTTCAATGAAAAGATTATGTTGTCACTCAAGTATATATGATAACGTTATTACTTTGAAAAGAATTGGTTTAGTTTTGATTGTATAAGCTTTTGCCCTTCAACTGTTAGGTAATATTTGCAGAGGTTGCTACGTCAGGTCTTTGCTGTTCTTTATATCAAGAGGTTGTTGTTATATGATTCTCTTGCTTTATTTTATATCCATTGTTAAGGGCACACACAACTGATTATACAGTTCATGGTAATTAAAAATGTTTGAGTTACTGCACATGTTAATAAGGGGAGGGATAACTTTGCTTTATTTATTTTAGCACAAAAGATTCAATGTATTACATTTGCAGCTGTTAATCCCATGGCAAGAAATATTAAAGTATTAAACAAAGGCTGTTCACACACTCCTTAGTCAAATAGCGTTTGTAGGTGTGAAGGCGACGTTAGTCCGACTTGGCAGCTTAAAGGTTTGGGGATGTAGATCTGAGCTGTCAGGATTGTTCTACCTACGAAGTACAACCCGCGGGTTTTCAATCATCCTAGCATATAGTAAAACCTTATAATTAGAGGAAAGGAAGAACATGGGGATTGACCACCAGTACTGCCCCCTGGGGGATTGTTGAGCCATCTAAAATTAATTTCCTTAGAAACAATGATTTTGACCTATGAAGGTAAAGTGTGACTAAAACAACAATGCTTAGTAATCAAACTTTGCTTCTCAGTTAAGTAAAACGAGTAATGAGTCGGCTATCTTTGACAAGACTGGATATCATTTGCAGATCCTGACTGATATATTTTAGTTGGGTTACTCATGCAAGTATTGTTACTCTCTGAATAATATGGATGCAAAGCTTGCATAATGTGTTGTGCATCTTGGATTTGCTATATTATATTCAACTTTTATTGTGTCAATTGTATTAGATATATTGTAATGTAAGCAAATAAATTTTATAAGAAAAAAAAAAATCCGCGATGATGAGTCAAAATCCTCTTATTTTAGTAGGAAGTGGCATTTTTATGCCTGCCTATGACTAACCCCATATTGGGAGAGGACGTAATTGACTGAGTGGAATGATTTTTTGTTTGTTTTTAAGACCGTGGTATTACCAGAGAATGATTGTTTAGTATATAGCATTTTCTGTCTCAATATATATTATTCTATATCTCCATTTTCCACTCTTCAATTCCATCTTTATATCTCATTTATTTCTTCTTTGGCAGCACATTTATTTACAATTCATTATCTGAATATAATATTCACGAATACAGTATAAAGTATTTATGCAGTTCATACTCTGAGGTCCAGGAGATTGATATCACATAGTTTTGTTCTAGTTCCTCTTGTTGCAAGTAAAATGAAATATATTTCATTATTAGTGTAACAAAGGGATACAATGAACTAATAAGTAAGCTATGTGAAATAAATATTCTGGACCTTTTACTACATGTAGATGTTTTAGAAATTTCTTAAGGTACCCAAGATATTGCCACAGGTAACAGAACTGGAATCCTTAGAATATATTTTCTTTATAGAATACAGTTAATGGCATAGCATGATATTGGGATAATTAAACATACATATATTACATCAATTCAGGATGGGAGTGTTTTGCCACTAGTCTTAAGACCAATATATACTTCATCGCTTGCAAGGACTTTTCTCTGTAAAGTCCCTTCTCTATTATGTGCATGTATAAGACTTGTGAAAATCGTACTATTAATAAAAACATTCCTCATTTACATCACTTTGATTGATCCCTCTAGAGCTTGTCTAGCTCCACATACAGTCAATATTCTATGTCACTTATATTTACTTTATAATTGATTTAGTGCTTTTATAGACTTGGTTCTAAAAACATGAATGATTTTTAGCACTTTGTACTTGACTCAATAACCATACTGAGGCGAAAGGAAAGACCCTTTGCACTCTCCTTACTCTGTGCCAGGTTTGACTTCCTAGAGGGAGAGGACACTTAGTCCATCAGCAGTCACTACCTTGCTGCTCCCCATCTCATGCCTACTGAGGAGGCTCATATGATCACAGGAGAAAATAAATTTTGTAATTATGAAGATAATAAAACGTCATACAACTTAATATCTTTTTTATTAATTAAAAGAGTGTCCGGTTCAGGTATAACCTATACCAATATTACATTAAATCATAAAATGCACGCAAGGTAGAATGGATAGGTTGTTTCATCCTTTGCAAACACTCATAATTAAGCACCAGATGAAAGTGTTCATAGAAGCAATTTTAGTTCAAGTCGATTCCTTTAGCATTTATCAAATTACAAATTTGGTTAAATGTTTGTGATATTTAACATAGGAAGTATGAATTTCGACTTCTCGTCTGCGGTAGATATTTTGTTCCATATGGGAATGCACCTTGAGGATATGATGTGACAGAGGAGTACATGGTTCGCTACTGTATTTATATGGATCTTCCTGTTAGTTAGGCTGGTTCATCTGAATTGGTATCCCAAAATAACTAATCCAGTATTATTCTGTATTTATCCATACATAAGCCAAACGTAGAAAGGAACAAAAATGTAAAGATATTTCTATTTAGGGAATTGAAGCATTCACCCTGTCGGGCACTGTTGGATATTGGGAATCCTCATTTTGAGAGACTTGAGTTTTATCATGTAATGAAGTTGTTGTTATTCATAGTGACCACTTAGAATAAAAACAGTAAGAGGTAAAGTTTGGCATGAAAGCCTGAAAGAGAAAAAGGAATAAACATTCTCGAAGGATTTTTTGAAACTGAATTTTTTTTTTTTTTCTCCCAATACCTTGTTAAAGACGTCCTAAGTCTAAGGTGGTGATCTATAGTTTTCCACCCATAAATGTTTGCCTTAATATGCCAAATTACTTACATTTTTAGAGCAGATTATATTTGCACACCTATACAGTATATTAGTGTTGTTTTAGGCATATTGCTCCAGGCTAATATAAAGTATCTACACATTTCCAGTCACTCAAAGATATTGGGGTCATACATATATACTCTCTTCCCTCTATATGCGAGGGATAAAGTGTGTCAAGCTCCAATACCTCAAAAACAGCATCTAATGAAATGTTTAGGGAGTACATTGTAACCTGGTACCCCAGATAAATATGTGGTCTCTACACACTTCATAGCTCTCGACTTTTACATGTTGAGCAATACATACATAATACTTTATTCCCTTTCTCTCTGAGAGGAAATAATACGGAAGGCTCCAAGATGTAAAAGACAGAAGGTATGAAGTGTGCAGAAACAAAATTATCTGGCACCCAAGATATACATGTATTCTTTAGGTATTTCATAGCTATTTGTCTTTTACATATCTGAGAGTGATATATACATTATTCCCTCTCATAGAGGGAATAAAAACGTATATATGTAAGTCTCAAACATATAAAAGACAAGAGCTATGAAAAAATGTAGACTACACACTTCAAATTTACCGTCTCATATGTTGGAGCCTTTCATAGAAACTAGATCATTCCCCTCTATCTCGAGAGAGAGAGAGAGAGAGAAAAAAAATTGGATTTTGTTAGGACCTTTAGTTTGAGTCATTTTGTTTGGGGAGAGAGAGTATATATATATATATATATATATATATATATATATATATATATATATATATATATATATATATATATATATATATATATATATATATATATATATATATATATATATATATATATAGTCACCGTGGCTCAAGCGGTAGCGTCTGCGACTCTGAGGCGTCGGGTCGGGGGTTCGCGTCTCGTTACGGTCTGATGTTAGCAAGGGCTTGCACTCAGGGCAACGGTTACATCTGCCAAAAAAAAGCCCTTCGCAAAAAGGCAACCGTCCTAGCCCTTGGTAGAAAAGGGAGTCCGTGACGTAAAACTGGAACAACAACAACATATTATATATATATATATATATATATATATATATATATATATATATATATATATATATATATATATATATATATATATGTTGTTGTTGTTCCAGTTTTACGTCACGGACTCCCTTTACTACCAAGGGCTAGGACGGTTGCCTTTTTGCGAAGGACTTGTTTTGGCAGATGTAATCGTTACCCTGAGTGCATGCCCTTGCAAACCTCAGACCGTGACGAGGCGCGAACCCTCGACCCGACGCCTCAGAGTCGCGGACGCTACCACTTGAGCCACGGTGACTATATATATATATATATATATATATATATATATATATATATATATATATATATATATATATATATATATATATATATATATATATATATAGACACTCTCTTCCCAAACAAAACGACTCAAACTAAAGGTCCTAACAAAATCCAATTTTTCTCGAGAGAGAGAGAGAGAGAGGGGGGGAATTATGTAGTCTCTATGAAAGGCTCCAACATATAAGACGGTAACTTTGAAGTGTGTAGTCTACATTTTTTCATAGCTCTTGTCTTTTACATGTTTGAGACTTACATATATACGTTTTTATTCCCTCTATGAGAGGGAATAATGTATATATCACTCTCAGTGTATATCTTGGGTGCCAGATAATTTTGTTTCTGCACACTTCATACCTCATGTCTTTTACATCTTGGAGCCTTTCGTATTATTTCCTCTCAGAGAGAAAGGGAATAAAGTATTATGTATGTTTTGCTCAACATGTAAAGGTCGAGAGCTATGAAGTGTGTAGAGACCACATATTTATCTGGGGTACCAGGTTACAATGTACTCTCTAAACATTTCATTAGATGCTGTTTTTGAGGTATTGGAGCTTTACACACTTTATCCCTCGCATATAGAGGGAAGAGAGTATATATGTATGACCCCAATATCTTTGAGTGACTGGAAATGTGTAGTTACTGGAGCGATATGCCTAAAACAACACTAATATACTGTATAGGTGTGCAAATATAATCTGCTCTAAAAATGTAAGTAATTTAGTATATTAAGGCAAACATTTATGGGTGGAAAACTATATATCACCACCTTAGACTTAGGACGTCTTTAACAAGGTATGGGGAGAAAAAAATAAAAAAATTTCAAAGTCTCAAGAAATCCTTCAAGAATGTTTATTCCTTTTTCTCTTTCAAGCTTTCATGTCAAATTTTACCTCTTACTGTTTTTATTCTAAGTGGTCACTATGAATAACAACAACTTCATGACATGATAAAACTCATGTCTTTCAAAATGAGGATTCCCAATATCCAACAGTGCCAGACAATGTGAATGCTTCAATTCCCTAAATAAAAGTATCTTTACATTTTTGTTCCTTTTTACGTTTGGCTTATGTATGGATAAATACAGAATAATACTGAAGATTAGTTATTTTGGGATACCAATTCAGAACAGCCAGCCTAAATAACAGGAAAATCCATATAAATACGGTAGTGAACCTTGTACTCCTCTATCACATCATATCCTCAAGTGCATTCTCATATGGAACAAAATATCTACCACAGACGAGAAGAAAGTCGAAATTCATACTTCTTATGTTAAATATCACAAACATTTAACCAACTTTGTAATTTAATAAACGCTAATGGAATCAACTTGAACTAAAATTGCTTCTATGAACACTTTCATCTGGTGCTCAATTATGAGTGTTTGCAAAGGATGAAACAACCTATCCATTCTACCTTGCATGCATTTTATTTATATATATATATATATATATATATATATATATATATATATATATATATATATATATATATATATATATATATATATATATATATATATATATATATATATATATATATCTATATATATTATATAATATATAAATATATATATATATATATATATATATATATATATATATATATATATATATATATATATATATATATATATATATATATATATATTACAGTAATCCCTCGTTTATCGCGGGTGTTCGGTTCCGGGACCGGCCGTGATAGGTGAATTTCCGCAAAGTAGGAATACCTTAAAAAATTAAAGATGATTATGACACCAGGACGGCCCAAAAATGATAAAATAAAACAGACTTTATCAGGCTGTAAAGAGAAACAGAGATGGAGAGTGTAATGACCTGTCAGATGTGAAGGGATTATAAAAGATGTGTAATGAATATCCAGCTCTCTGCTGGGTTTTAATATACCTCTGCATTACTTTCATGATGTCTATTCCAAAAATTCTCCTTACATATTATTATTATTTTTAACAATAATTTTCCTTTGATGATGATTGTGGAGATTATTATTATTATTATTATTAATAATATCCTTATTATTACAAATTTGTAATTAAACCATTATTTTTACAATAAATAATGTAGTTTTGGTTGAATGAACTAGAGTTAATTAAAGATTTCTCTCTATCTCTCTCCAACACTCTATTCTACCTAACCCCCCACACTCTCTTTGTCCCAGCCATCTAGGGAGGGGCACTATACACAGTTATTAAAGTAAATACACCAACAGATGTACAAACAATGATGAGCCCTTAATAATAATAATAATAATAATGATGATAATAATCTCCACAATCATCATCAAAGGAAAATTATTGTTGCCAATAATAATAATAATAATATCTAAGGAGAACTATAGGAATAGACATCATGAAAGTAATGCAGAGGTATGTTAAATCCAGCAGAGAGCTGGATATTCATTACACATCTTTTATAAGCCCTTCACATCTGACAGGTCATTACACTCTCCATCTCTGTTTCTCTTTACAGCCTGATATAGGATGTTTTATTTTATCATCTTTTAGCCCATCCTGGTGTCACAATCTTTTTTTTAAATTTTTTTTTTTTTTTGCCAAATAAACCCGCGATACAGTGAATCCGCGATAGATGAACCGTGAAATAGCGAGGGATTACTGTATATATTTATATATATATATATATATATATATATATATATATATATATATATATATATATATATATATATATATATTATATATATATATATATATATATATATATATATATATATATATATATATATATATATATATATATATATATATATATATATATATATATTATATAATATATATAATATATATTTTATATATATATATATATATATATATATATATATATATATATATATATATATATATATATATATATATATATATATATATATATATATATATATATATATATATATATATATATATATATATATATAACCTAATTGTGATTATGGAAAAGATCCACAAGCTCGTGATTTCCCGTCTCCTAGTCGGTTCCATTTTGTACTTGGTCATACTTGTCCTTAACACTATGGATTGAATTAGTATTAACTACCTCCTCGCTTAGCGAATTCCAATTATCAACTACTCTTGCACTAAAAAAGTATTTCCTGCAAAGTACTCTAACGAAGCTTCAAATTATGACCTCTAGTTCTAAGGCCAGCCACATCAAAATATCGATCCCTATCCACTCTGTCATAACTATGAAGGAATTTAAAAACCGTCACCATATTCCCCCTCATTCTTCTAGCTTCGAACAATGGTAAGTCTAATTTCTTCAGACTCTCATCATAACCGAGATTGCGTATTAATGACACCAGTTTCGTGGAATGTCTTTGAACTTTTTCCAAGTACAAATTCCAAAAGGCAGATGCATATTCAAGCTTTGTCCTCACATAGGTTACATGAATATTTCTGAACATTTCCTGAGAAAGCATATGCTGCCCTTACTATGCCAAATATATGCATTTCCGGAGACAAATCGGCCAGTATGTTTACTTCTAGATCTCTCTCATTCTCTGTCTCTTGAAGTTCTACTCCTGCCATTGAGTAGTCAAGCTTGGGCATTTTTGCACTTGTACCCATTCTCTTTACCTTATATTTTGAGAGTACTGAATTTTATTAGCCACTTTTCTGACCACTCAAGCAGACTATTTAGGTCTTCCTGAAGTTCTCGACCATTGTTCTCGTTTCTTACTTTTTTAACGATCTTTGCATCATCTGCAAACATATTCATGAATGACTTTACAGACTGGTAGGTCATTTACATACATAAGGAACAAAAGTGGCCCTAAAACTGAACCCTGTGTAACTCCACTACTAACTCTTCTTCATTCAGACAGTCTTACTCTAGCCCTCTGTTCCCTTCCTTTTAAGTAAGTTTTTATCCATTCCAAGACGTTTCCACCTATTCTTGCCATTGCTTGTAGCTTCTTAATAAATCTCCCGTGTGGAACAGGGTCATATGCTTTCTGGAAGTCTAGGAATATGCAATCTGTCCAGCCCTCTCTTTCGTGTAAGATTCGGCTTACCTCATCATAAAATTCTAATAAGTTTGTTACTGTTGATCTACCTTCTCTGAAGCCATGTTGCCTCACTGACAAAAAGTTAAAGGATTCTAAATGAAGAGATATGTGTCCTTGGTAGCTTCACCATAACTTTGCAAACTATGCTGGTCAAGAGGACAGGTCTATAGTTTAGAGCCGTATCCCTCCTTCCCTTTTTGAAGATTGGTGCCACATTCGCTTGCTTCCAGCATCTTGGAATCTCCCCCGACTCCAGCAAGTTTTCAAATATGATACTTAGTGCCGTTGATATTGAATTAGCACATTTCTTAAGTACACAAGGGGATATATCATTAGGACCTGTAGCTTTATCAACGCTCTGCATAACTCTGGCTGAAAAGATGATGTTCTCTAATACTGGCTCATGAGCTCCTATCTCTGCAATCTGAAGGGGTGGAATATTTTCTACTGTAAATACTGACTGAAAGTCCTTGTTCAATTCATCGCAGATCTCTTCATCTGTTTAAGTGATGCTTCCATCAGATCTATGTAGCTTTAAAACCTGTTCTTTTACCTTCAGTTTTTCTCTGCTAAAGCTGTGGAAAAGTTTGGGATTTTCTTTAGTCTTCCTGACGATATCCCTTTCATAGTCTCTCTCTGCCTCTCTTCTTTCTTGCTCTTTTATAAGTCTGCAAGGCATATATGTTTTTTCTCCTCCTATACCATAACCAGCATTTGTCTCTCCACTCCTTAGCTCTCTTACACTCATTATTAAACCATTTCTGTCTGGCATGAATAACTCCTATTTTGGTGACAGGTAAGCAACAATCTACTATCTTCCCATATTCCTCACAAAAGATGTCGTAATTTCTCGTGTGTGTGTGTGTGTTTTATCTGGGGTGCCAGGTTACCATGTAGTCACTATGTATTCTACACTCTATTACTTCACAAGAGAGGGAATATGTTGAGAAGATAGAAAGATTCTAAATGGGTTGATGCTATACGGTAACTTGGGATAATATACCTTAAACTACACTACTTTTATATATAGCAATGCAAAATTAATCTCTGCTCCAGAAATATAAGTAATTTCCTACAATATGACAAACATTCATTGGTGGAAAACTATGGATCACCACCTACGACTCGACTATATATATATATATATATATATATATATATATATATATATATATATATATATATATATATATATATATATATATATATATATATATATATATATATATATATATATATAGAAAGGAACTAGAAAAAAGAATAAAGAAGCTGGAAGGGGAAAAGAGTCAACTAGAAACCAGAATGTCTAAACAAGAAGATAAAAACAAACAGCTGAATAACAACCTAAATGAATTAGATGTTAGTTCACTGCTCTCTTCTGAGAGGGACGAGATTGCAGCTTGGAATGTCCAAATTAAGGAAAACATTGAACAGTTTAGAAAAGAGTTCCATGAGCTGAATATGGAACATGATGCCATGAAAACTTCCTTTGCTGATGCACTAAAGGGGAATGTGGCAGTAAATGAGGCTGTAAAGGTGGTGGCACTGGAAAACATACAAACAGTTGACTATAAAGTTGAACATGATGCCATGAAAACTTTCTTTGCTGATGCACTAAAGGGGAATGTGGCAGTAAATGAGGCTGTAAAGGTGGTGGCACTGGAAAACATACAATCATTTGACTATAAAGAGACAGTAATTGAAAAAATGAAAGACGTTGTGATGGAAAGGGCAAATCCACTGATTAAACAGGCACTTGATAAAGAGAAGACAGTGGTAGTCTCAGGCATAAGCGAATCCCAGGAGCCAGCATGGCAGGGGAGACTTGAAGAAAATAAAGCTAGGGTTGTAGACCTGATAAAAAAGCTTGGAGTAGTTTGTGGTCCTGAGGATATTGCAAACATTCACCAATTAGGCAAATATTCGAAGGAAGGAAAGCCAAGACCAACAAAAGTAACCTTTGAGAGAGGGGAAACATGTAGGGATATATTGTTGAGAAAAAAAATGTCTAAAAGACCTTCAAGAATTCAAAGAAGTGTTCATTAGACGATACAGAACACAGGAAGAGATGGGAAAGATCAAAATCTTGTTGCAAGAGGCAAGAAGGTTAAATGAGGAAAGAAATGAAGAAGAGAAGAAAAATTTTCATTTCAGAGTTCTTCCAGACAAAGGGGAGATAAAGAAGATAATGACAGAAGATCAGGGGGTGGGGCCTCATTAAGATTGTTATACACAAATGCTGATGGATTAGCTGGTAAGGCAGTAGAATTAAAAGATAGGATTCACAACAGTAAGGCAGATATAGTAGCAATTATAGAGACTAAGTTGAGCGAGGACATAAACAGTGTCACAGTTTTTCCTAAGGGCTTCAGAATATTAAGGGTTGAAAGATCTGAGAGGACTGGTGGAGGGATAGCACTGCTCATAAGTGAAAGGATTCAAGTCGAAGAAATAAACTTGGCTATAGATAGTGAGTTCAAGGAATTTCTTGTTGCTCGAATAAATACTGGGTCAGAGAGCATTATAATAACTGTTGTATATAACCCACCAAGGAACCAGAATAGGCTAGAAGTTTATGAGGAAAGTCATATAGGTACTATTGAAGTCATAAACTCAGTTGTTAACACGGCACGGGAGAGAAAATGTAGGATTTTAATTATGGGAGATTTTATTCATAAAGACATAGATTGGATAATTCTTGACCCACACAGTGGTGAGGACTCATTTGGGGCAAGATTCCTAGATTGCGTACAAGGGAATTTCCTACACAACATGTAATGGAACCAACGAGGGCCAGGGGTGGGGATGAGCCATCACTACTTGATCTAGTATTCACAGATAATGTTTTGGATATTGAAAAAATTGAGTATGAACCACCAATTGGAAAGAGTGACCACTGTGTGTTGTTGATGGAGTATATCATTGAAGATATTCTGCCTGAGAGTAGAGGCACTGAGGACATGAGGAGGATCTATCCGAAAGGAGATTACATCAAAATGAATGAGCTTTTTGCAGTTATTGACTGGAGAACCTTATTTTACAACAAATCTGTACAAGAAATGCATGACATCTTTTGTGAGAAATATGGGAAGATAGTAGATTGCTGCATACCTTTCACCAAAGTAGGTGTAATTCATGCCAGAGAAAAATGGTTCGATAATGAGTGTAAAAGAGCTAAGGAATGGAGAGACAAATGCTGGAAAAGGTATAGGAGGAGAAAAAACATAAATGCCTGGCAAACCTACAAAAGAGCAAGAAATGACTACCTAAGTAAAAGAAGAGAGGCAGAGAGAGGCTATGAGAGGGACATCACCAGGAAGGCTAAAGAAAATCCCAAGCTTTTCCACAGCTTTATCAGAGGAAAACTGAAGGTAAAAGAACAGGTTTTTAGGCTAAAGAGAGAGGATGGAAGCATCACTGAGACGGATGAAGAGATCTGCAAAAAATTGAACAAGGAGTTTCAGTCAGTATTTACAGTAGAAAATACCCCACCCCCTCAGATTGCAGAGATAGAAGCTCAAGGGCCGGTATTAGAGAACATCAACCTTACAGCCACAGAGGTATGCAGAGCGCTGATGGAGTTAGATGTTCATAAAGCTACAGGTCCTGATGACATATCCCCTCATGTACTTAGAAAATGCGCAAACTCAATATCAGTAGCACTAAGTATCATATTTAAAAAGTTACTGGAGTCAGGGGAGATTTCAAGATGCTGGAAACAAGCAAACGTGATACCTATCTTCAAAAAGGGGAGGAGGGATATGGCTCTGAACTATAGACCAGTTTCCTTGACCAGCATAGTTTGCAAAGTTATGGAGAAACTACTAAGGAAACATATCTCTCTTCACTTGGAATCCTTCAACATTTTGTCAGTGAGGCAACATGGCTTCAGAGAAGGTAGATCAACAGTAACAAACTTATTAGAATTTTATGATGAGGTAAGCCGAATTTTACAGGAAAGAGAGGGCTGGGCAGATTGCATATTCCTAGACTTCCAGAAAGCGTTTGACACTGTTCCACATGGGAGACTTATTAGGAAACTGCAAGCAATGGCTAGAATAGGTGGAACTGTCTTGAAATGGATAAAAACTTACTTAGAAGGAAGGGAACAGAGAGTTAGAGTAAGACACTCAGTGTCTGAATGGAGAAGAGTTAGTAGTGGAGTTCCACAGGGTTCAGTTTTAGGGCCACTTTTGTTCCTTGTATATGTAAATGACCTACCAGAGTCTGTAAATTCATTCATGAATATGTTTGCAGATGATGCAAAGATTGCGAAGAAAGTAAAAAACGAGAAAATGGTAGAGAACTTCAGGAGGATCTAAATAGTCTGCATGAGTGGTCAGAAAAGTAGCTAATGAAATTCAATACTTCAAAATGTAAGGTAATGAGAACGGGTACAAGTGCAAAAAGGCCCAAGCTTGACTACTCAGTGGCTGGAGTACAACTTCAAGACAGAAAATGAGAGAGATCTAGGAGTAAACATACTGGCAGATTTGTCTCCAGAAATACATATAAATGGCATAGTAAGGGCAGCATACGCATTCTTATCAAATGTAAGGGTAGCCGTCAGGCACATGGACAAGGAAATGTTCAGAAATATTTATGTAACCTATGTAAGGCCAAAACTCGAATATGCAGCCCCCTTTTGGAATCCACACTTGAAAAAGCACATAGCTAAGCTTGAAAAAGTTCAAAGACATGCCACGAAACTGGTGCCAGAAATACGCAATCTCAGTTATGATGAGAGGCTGAGGGATTAGACTTACCATCACTCGAAGCTAGAAGATTGAGGGGGGATATGGTGACAGTCTTTAAATTCCTTCATGGTTATGATAGAGTGGATAGGGATCGATATTTTGATATGGCTGGCTCTAGACCTAGAGGTAATAGTTTGAAGCTTCGTAAGAAGACTTCTTTGCAGGATGTAAGGAAATACTTTTTCAGTGTAAGAGTAGTTGATAATTGGAATTCGCTAAGCGAGGAGGTAGTTAATGCTATCTCAATCCATAGTTTTAAGGACAGGTATGATAAGTATCACGAAGTCTAAAATGGAACCGATCAGGAGACGGGAAGACACGAGCTTTGGGCTCTTTCCCGTAAACACAATTAGGTAAGTACTGTAGTTATATATACTGTAGAGTATTTACAAAAGTAATTCTTCTCCTACAGTAATCATTACATACAAATTGTTTAGCAGCAATATATACCTAACACATCTACATTTATTTAACATTCCATGGCAATCATACGTTTTAAAAAAATTCAATATATGCCAATCTCAGAGAATATCTAGCCAATTCTAAAAAAGTACAAACTATGTAATATTAATCTTAAAAAACTTCTAAATATCTTAATGATTAGGAATTTACATTAACTTTCATTATCTTCTCATTCTACATGCAGTGTTCCATACACTTTACCTAGTACATCTATTCACAGTATATTGTATCATCAATAGCTTTAAATGTAATTCTATATCTTGCTGAGGGTACCCACAACTGTAACAAAAAAAGCAATGTATTACAGCTTCATCATATCCAACCCATCCTCATCTATACTATCGTTTGCTTTGCAACAGGACAAGCTATTAAGGTAGGAAGAGTTCTTAAACCCTTTTTGGATCCAATGTGATATCTTTTTGCAACCTACAGAAAACACAAGAATCAAATTCAATCTCTCCTCAACAAGGTTTCCTCATATATCATGAAAGTACGACAAACAACGTCTCATATTCTCATGAATACTAAATAAATCCAAACCTTGAAAACATACCAAAACATTTTGAGGAAAACATTATCTTCTTTAAAAAAAGGATCCCCGATCCCTGGAACATATAAACTGTATAAAGAATGCGAAAATAAAAATCTGCTTATTAAATGTACAATACCCCTTTACAGAAATTAAGAACTACTATAAATAAATGTCTTGACTGATGTAGAATGTCGACTGTATATAGTTTTCTCAAGTAAACTCTCTGGAGCCATCTGAAAAATATTACCAAATTATTTTTTTATTCTATATACATCTCAATGGAATGAAATTTTATGAATTAAAATATATTAAAGTATTATATAAAAAATAAATAAAAAAACTGTCTTAATGTCATTTTTGTTTCTTTTCAAAATCTTTTTTTCTTCATTTGATGCCTTATACTGTGGAAACCAACAGGGCGGAAAAAAAAGGGAAGGCAACAACACACCTCATAACCTGCTCCTCCTCATCCCTTCTTTCAGCTGTCCTGTGACAAGAAAAAACAAAGGTTGGGATTGCCAATCCTTCCTCTCCCGAACTCTTTTAGCCAACACTTAATGACATGCAGTGTTTACAGGAGCGGAATTTTTTCTCATGAGTTTTCCACCTCAAATAATTCCTACATCTTACACAGCTGGTCATTGTAAGTTGCCTGGCCAAACAACCCTAAGTCCCTAAAGAAGGCCACTGCTGATCCCTGGCTTTCTCACAGAGCTCTCAGGGAAAATAAGTTGAGATGTTTTCGTATGTGGTTGAAGATAGTGTAGTCTTCCATAAATGCTTGATTGTATGCAGTGATGTGTTACATCCAGGACAGAAGGACTGGGTGGTGCCCATATCACATCCCGGCTAGGTGTACTGTCTTCATGGAAAAGGAAGGATTCGGAGGGATTAATGTCAGGTGTTTGTGGGTGCTCTGCCATGTAGTGTAGTGGATGGAGTTGGTTTATGGAGTAGCAGCAAATATTTGTGTGCTTCTCATGTCCAGACGGTCTTCAATTTTGAAGACTTTGGTTTCTTGGTGTAAGTGTTGTAGCAGTGCAGCCTGTAAATATCTTGTGTTTTGTTTTGCATAGTCTGTAGGGTGTTGTGGTGTGCTTTAGTGAGGTTGAAAGTCCAATAGTGGCTTGCATATTCCATCACTAGGCGTATATAATATTTGTATGCTGTTGCTGTAGTTACTATGTTGCGTCCGAATATTGCATGGGCAAGTGATATGAAGACATTAAATCTTGGTGTAAGTTTGTTTTTGATGTACGTAATATGTTTAAATAACAATGGTGCATTGTATGGGATACCAAAGATTTTAGAAGAGTGTGTATGTGTGCTAAGGGTATGTTGTTTATGTTGAGGTGTGGAAGGTTGCAGTGTTATGTACCACAGTTTGAGAGAGCAACTGTGGATTTGGCTGGGTATTACTGAAGTCTGTTTGTGGTGAACCATTCATGTAGGGTGTTGAAGTTGGGCTGGAGGAAGTCTGAAGGTGTGTTTATAGTTTGATGTGTACTTTTGAGTCTCATGTTGTCTGTGTACGAAGCTGTATACTTGGGGTGAATGTGAGGTGAGTAGATTATGCATGTAGCTGCCTGGAAGGTAGTTGGCCACGCATCTGTTTGTGTTAATGTGCGTATTTGTGTTCTATTATATATCTATTAGGTTATGGTGGGGGATGGTATCAAAGGCTCTACTTATGTTTAATATGATGAGAAGCATCCTATGGTGTGGCTTACCTGCAATGATGCCATAAAAAATTCTTTGTGTCAGGTCTGTAAGAGGGATGTTTGTAGTGTAATGCTCTGAAGCCATGCTGTGACAGGGCTAAGAGAATGTGAGGAGTAATTTGTTAAAGTATTAGTCGTTCAGCGACTTTGGAGGGAGTACATATTAGTGTAATGGGATGATGTAGGGGTTTTATTGGGTTTGAAGATTGTGATAATGACACCAAGCCTCCAGATGTTGGGTATTGTGTTGAGTAAGCATATGTAGTATGACATGTTAGTGAGTGCTTGTATGTCTCGTGATTCTAGGTGTCTAAGATGCATGTTGCTTATACTGTCAGGGTCAAAGGCAGATAAATGCCTGAGATTGTAGATGATATGCTTTGTCTGATGGTTGGTGAAAGATGTATAGCATGGGTCAGTAGTGAACTGTCTCATACGTCTGATGATGCATTGGCTGTCACAGTGGGAATGACGATGACTGACATAAAAGAAATGGTTGATGAGGGTATATGGCTGTTGTTTGTGTGAAGTGTATGGTGTCTGTTGCTGAGATGGCAGCATACGATTTAGCTGTATTCCTGTTGGATAATGTAATATGGTTTAAAAGTTAGCACAGTTTGTTGTTTATTTTGTGATCAAACATTTGTAGGTAACAATTCCCCTCTAAGATCTGTTGTTCTAGTAAGTTATGCGCTGGCTTTGCATTTGTGATTCGTGAAGTCGGCAGATCGAGCCTCGTCCAGGCAAGAGTTTAAGCTATTTACTTGGGAGGTTACTACTGTGGCTGGACACCACAGTAGGGGATTGGGGCTTGCAATGGCTGACGCCCGCCAGAACAGGGCCGACACTCCTGATAGGAGGGCTAAAACCCAGCAAACTTTAACTTTGACTTTAAATGCTTGTATTTGTTATGTAGCGTCCTGTGTGTGGGGTATTGGAGAGTGTTTTTATGTGTTGTGTCATCTGATGAGGTCTTGAATGTCCGGGGTGAAATTGAAGTTATGTGTGTTTCTGCTATCTCTACGGATATATTTTTTTTTCTGCATTTTGAATAACTGTATTGTACTAAAGGAGTGTGCAGTTTCCGTTTATGTTTGTGATGGGAGTACTGTTTAGAGTTTTGAATTGTTGTTGTTCTGTTTCAATATTGAAAGCTTTCCAACTGGTTCTCTAGTGAGTGTCTTTGTGGACAGCAGGAGTGGGTCTTTGTCTTAGTAGTGATGAAGAGCCTGAGGTTTTGACCACCCTCAATGAAGTTGTGGGGGCAAAATTTTGTGAACAGAAGGTGATGTCTGAAGATAAGAAGAAGGATTGGTGGCGAATATGTGTGCTAATTAATGTTATATTTAATGAAAAGGTTATCTGTCAAGTATTGTATTACCAGCCCTTTGTTCATGTGGGCATTATCAACAACTTATGCAGCCATTTTGTCGCCGAAGTCAACACCCAGCATGATGTTTAGTGATGGGGACATACAGAAATTGTGGAGAGTGGATGTTTGGTAGGGTGGGGTATGTATTCATGATAATGGTGTCTATGTTGCAAGTGTGTACTTTAATTGATTATACTTCTGTCATAATGTCGCGAGGAGTGGAGGGATTTTGTATGTGCACCAGTGTCTATGAACTCAATGGATTTGTGTACCAGGGTGATATGACCATCATCAGCACCATAAATGTGTGATTTCTTTTTTATTGGTGTTAATGCCATCTATGCTAAATTGTAGAAAATTGGTGTTGTGTGCAGTGTGTATTGGGTGTTGTAGTAGGGGGGTTAGGAGGGTTGTGGGGAAGAAGGAGGCATAAGAAGAAGGTCATGGTGATGATGATGATGGCTGAGGTAAGGGTTAGGGTGTTGGTGATGTTGATAGTTATTGGAAGGATTGTTAGATTGAGATAGGATGTGGAAGGAGAAGAGGATCGGCTTGAAGTTGGGTGTACGGAATATTGCGAGCAGATCCCAGTTTATGGATAATGTTTAATGTTAGCAAGTGTTGATAATGGTCGATTTTCTGCTCGCAGAAAACTGAACTATTAATGCGTTGATTCGAAGTAACAAACATAGTGCATGTTGGACATATGCATTAGCAGTTGGGACGTTGGTTGCTCTCAGTGTCTTCCAAGATGCTGGAAACAAGAGACCGTGGTACCTATTTTCAAAAGGGGAAGGAGGGATACAGCTCTAAGCTATAGGCCTGTTTCCTTGACCAGCATAGATTGCAAAATTATAGAGAAACTACTAAGAAGACACATCTCTCTTCACTTGGAATACTTCAACTTTTTGTCAGTGAGATAACAAGGTTTCAAAGAAGGTAGGTCAACAATAACGAACTTATTAGAATTTTATGAAAAGGTAAGCCGATCTTTCAGGAAAGAGAGGGCTGGGTAGATTGCATAGTTTTAGAATTCCAGAAAGCATTTGATACGGTCACATATGGGAGACTTATTAAAAAGCTCCAAGTAATGGCGAAAATGGTGGAAATGTCTTGGCATGGATAAAAACTTATTTAGAAGGAAGGGAACAGAGGGTTTGGGTAAGACACTCAGTGTCTACATGGAGAAGGTTTAGTAATGGGGTTTCACAGGGTTCAGTTTTAGGGCAACTTTTGCTCCTTGTATATGTAAATTACCTATCAGAGTCGGTAAATTCAGTCATGAATATGATTGCAGATGATGCAAAGATTGTGAGGAAAATAAGAAATGAGAACAATGGTAGAGAACTTAAGGAAGACCTACATAGTCTACATGAGTAGTCAGAAAAGTGGCTAATGAGTTTCAATACTTCTAAATGTAAGGCAATGAGAATGTGTACAAGTGTGAGAAGGCCCAAGATTGAATACTCAACAGCATGAGTAGAACTTCAAGAGATGGAGAATGAGAGAGATGTGGAAATAAACAAACTGGCAAATTTGTCTCCAGAAATTTATATAAATATAGTTAGGGCAGCATATGCTTTATTAGCAAATGTAAGGGTAGTCTTCAGGCACATAGACAAGGAAATGTTCAGGAATATTTATATAACTTATATGAGGCCAAAGCTTGAATATGAAGCTCCGTTTTGGAGTCCACACTTGAAAAAGCACGCAGTTAAGCTGGAAAAAGTTCAAAGGCATGCCACGCAAATGGTGGCATTAATATGCAATCTTAGTTATGATGAGAGGCTGAGGGAATTATATTTACTATTACTCAAAGCTAAAAGAATGAGGGAGATATGGTAACGGTTTTTAAATTATTTCATGATTATGACAGATTGGATAGGGATCGATATTTTAATATGGCTGGCACTGGAACTAGAGGTCGTAGTTTAAAGCTTCGTAAGAAAACTTCTTTGAAGGATGTAAGGAAGTACTTTTTTAATGTAAGGATAGTTGATGATTGGATTCACTAAGAGAGGAGGTAGTTAATACTAACTCAATCCATAGTTTTAAGGATAAGTATGATAAGTATCACTAAGTACAAATATGGAACCGAGCATGGGGTCTTTCCCGAAAGCACAATTAGGTAATTACTAGAATTATTCAATCCAGAAGCCTCTGATATTTGTTATTTGTGGCCATTGTACTAGCTTCAGCAGGATATGATAAAAAAAAAAAAAAAAAAAAAAAAAAAAAAAAAAAAAAAAAGGCTTTGAATATATTCACCTAAATTATATGTAACCCAGCTTATACAGGACACAAAAAAGGCTATAACAATGAATCACAAATTAGCAGGAAAAGGCAAAAAAAATTTGCAGAATTCATGAGTCAGCAAAACGCTGTTTGCAAGGGCTCCAGTACAAAAAAAAAAAAATCAACAACTGAAGAGAGCAATCAAACCATTACTAGCTACAGGACAGACATTGTCACCCTCATCGAGGAATTAAGATACTGTTGTATCACTGACTACACAAATCTAATTTTACATTACTTGAACCTGTAGAGATGATGTCACTATTTCCATCTTCTCAGCAAAGACAAGCTGTAATGGGTACCAATAAGTGCAGAACTTGGAATAATCGGAGTAAGAAATAAGTATGGTATCCATCAAACCAGTAAAGCGCAAGGTCCACTTCTAACAATAATAGCCAGTAACAAGTGTACATATCTCCTGTAAAGATGGGAATTTTTAAGATATCTATAAACAACAAAGTACTCAAGATTCAACAAAGCTGCTAAACAAACGTATATACATGTGTAGTGCATGTTAAACTAGCTTGCTACCTACTACTGTACCCAGATCCATTTTAACTTTAACAGAAAGACACAATTTTGAGGTTTAGCTTTCAAGGGTGATGAAAGATAAAACTGAACCTTATACATTACATTGTTCATTCAGTGAAAACAGTCTTAAACTACTGGATTGCTAAGTGATTAATATCATGGTTCCTAAGAAAGAGGTATTTCTTATGCCTCTATAAGCCTTTAGTCCGTAAAACTTCTCCATTTATGGACTTGGAGAAAGTGTATGACAGGGAAGATAGAGAGGGGTTGTGGAGTGTGTTGCGACTGTATGGAATAAGTGGAAGTTTGCTGAATGCAGTGTAAAGCTTTAACATGAATAGTAGAGCGTGTGTGAGAGTTGGGAATGCTATGAGTGATTGGTTTGAGGTGAATGTAGGATTACGTCAAGGTTGTGTAATGTCGCTATGGTTGCTTAATGTGTATATGGATGGAGTGGTAAGGGAAGTAAATGAAAGAGTATTAGACAGAGGCTTGGAACTAGTGGGTGAGGATGGATGGTTGTGGAAATTGAATCAGCTGCTATTTGCAGATGATACTGTGCTGGTGGCTGATACTGAGAATAAACTGAATCATTTGGTGACAGAGTTTGTTAGTGTGTATGAAAGAAGGAAGTTGCGGGTGAATATTGGTAAAAGTAAAGTCATGAGATGCACGAGTAGTGTTAATGTTGGCTGACTGAATGGAGAGTTGCTTGAAGAAGTAAAGAATTTTAAATATCTGGGGTTGCATGTATCAAAGAGTGGATTATTGGATGTAGAGGTAAATCACTGAGTGAAGGAAGCAAGTAAATGTCTAGGTGGGTTGAAAAGAGTAATGAGAAATAGATATTTGGGAATGAATGTAAATATATAAAGGTGTGATTGTACCGACAGCATTGTATGAAACAGACTTGGAATGCAAGAGAGAATGAAAGGAAAAAGTTGAATGTAATGGAAATGAGGTGTTTGAGAAGTATGATTGGTGTATCTAGAATGGATAAAGTAAGAAATGAGGATGTCAGGCAAAGAACAGGTGTTGGAATGAAGCTGTCGGATAGGTTAGATCAGGGAGTGTTGAGTTGGTTTGGACACATGGAAAGTATGAGTGATGAACGAATAGTGAAGAGTGTGGAGTGCAGAAGTGACTGCAGTTAGGTCAAGAGGGAGACCTAGAATGAGACGGATGGATGGCGTGAAAAGAGCACTGAATGCACGTGGAATGTCAGTGGAACAGGGAAGAGTGCGTGCAAGAGATAGGAATGAGTGGAGGAAGATTGTGCATAGATGACACTGGCCAAAGAGATTTCTCGAACCTGCTAGCTTAGTGAACTCTGATGGACGGGTGTGAGGGGAGTTGCCATGTGATGAAGCAGTGGGAGTAAACCAGCTGCGGCTGTCTGGCCTCATTGTAGAGTATCATTGCTCGCCTACCTTGTGGGTGACTCAAGCAGGGTGGAAGGGGGGGGGGAGATGTGGCAGTCCTTTATCCCCAAGGAACTGAGAGGAGTGGTTGAAGTATATGTGGATCGTGGTGAATGCATGTTTCTTGGCATGGCCACCCCCATTACAAGGGGAAATGAGGCATGTATATATGTATATGAAATAAAGTTAGTATGCCTACACATTAGCCTGTAGTAGGTTGGTCCATGGCACCAGCCGCCCGTTGTGATACTAACTGAAGGCCTACTGAATTTATATAAGACTGGTCAAGATAGCTCCACTGGTAATCCTTCACCTACAGTTCTTTACTTATGCCTAAATCTATGCCATAGCGTATTTGTTACACATCTCTTACTATTATTTCACATATGACACGTCACTACACTTCCCATCTCTGTATCTCTTTGCTTTCTTTCTCATCTTTCTTGTCTGCTTGACACACGAGACCGATGATGAGGATTATCGTTTTTTAAGTCCCGGTGTCACACTCAAAAAAGTGAGGTTGTAACCAATTTCCCATTACCTATAAGTTTTGACGAGCTTTGTAGCACTATCTAACATGTAAGACATCACATTCAACATCTGTATAGAATGTGTAAAAATGAAGTTGATATAGTATATTACACCCTTAAAAGTACTTTAGGTAATTCAAGAGGAAAACTACTTGAAAGGGCGCTAAACTGGTCCATTCTCCTCATTGCACTCCAATAAAGACTATCAATTCTGGTACATTTATGCACAACCCAATTCAGGAAACTGTGCCGGTTTTAATTATATATTTCTATTATTAAAAAAAAAAACTTTACTGTAAAGAATTATTGTTATGCCACTAGCTTTGAGGTAAGATGCATACATTCAATACTTTAAAACTGATACAAATGGATTATATGCTGTGCAGAAAGCTTGAGGACACAAAACAATACGAAAAAAAAATATTACAAGCATTCCACGACTGAAAATAAAGTGGAATACTATTATAAAAAATAGTAAAGAACAGCATACTTATAGTCAATTAGTGAAGCTTAAGCTTTTATCTCTTCATGGAAGCCTCCTGTCAATGTTACAACATCTTATTACCAGCAACTTATAACAGATTCCGGATCCTGAAAAAGATTAAAACGTATTAGCTTTAAAGGCATCTTAAGGCTATCTAGCAAAACTTAATTTATCAGAAGTTTGAAAAAAATTTAAAAAGGATGAAAAATAAGTTTATAATGTCAACTAAATGGTTATTTTTAGACGAATTTGTATACAACTAACCGTCACAAGTAAGTTAAATAATAACTTTTACTTTAGAATATATTAAAAAGAGGTTGTATACACAGAAGCGAAAAATATCAAGAGAAAGCTACAGATTTTTTTTATCGCTTATAATTAAGAGCCATAAATCACTTATAACAAACGAAGAACCTTCAACGCAGACACATGAATATCCTTTGAGTATATAAATGCACGGCCCAAATGCACTTTGTATAATGATGAGAGGACATCATGAATTCAACAATATCTGTAATTGTCTCATGGTAATTTTGGTAGCCAAACTACATAATGGCATCATGTGGGCATACGTCATTTTATAACTCACAAAATAATATACAGCCAGAGAACAAATAAACTATGGAGGAAACATGTGATGTCACAAGGGAGTGAAAACTGTTAAGAAGTCAAATGGATAATAGAGGTTCACAAGAAGTTTTCCAGGGATACTTAGATGGCTCACAAAAAAGTATTGTAAACAGAAATTCATTCTAAATTGTTTGTGATGTCGCTGCTACTGATTCATATAGTCAATAAATTATTTTTTTTTTATATCCAATCCAGTACCATTGTACTGTATACTGAACTAATTTAACTATATTACAGATAAATGGGGGTATGCATACATGGTTTAATACCTAAGGGGGGTACTTAATGGGAAAAAGTTTGAGAACCGAACCCCTATTTTAAGAGAAAGGGACTCCTAAGTGTGCAAAGCACTATAATTTGAGGAAAATGAAGCTTTACGTTCACATTTTAAATTTCATCAAGTATTTCACTGAATGTAGAGAAGCGAGAGAGAGAGAGAGAATTATTATTTATTTTATTAATTTATTGCGCCAAGGCGTCAGACATTACATGAATCCATACAAATAATGCTTCAAATGGATACACAACCAAGAATAGAACATAGTTTACAGGGAGGTGTACACATTGATAAAACATTGCTGCATACTAACACACAACTCACAGTATAGCAGCACAGAGTACATTATATACAAAAGTAAAGCTCAGAGAAACACAGAACACACAAACAGAGAGAGAGAGAGAGAGAGAGAGAGAGAGAGAGAGAGAGAGAGAGAGAGAGAGAGAGAGAGAGAGAGAGAGAGAGAGAGGAGAGAGAGGAGAGAGAGAGAGAGAGAGAGAGAGAGAGAGAGAGAGAGAGAGAGAGAGAGAGAGAGAGAGAGAGAGAGAGAGAGAGAGAGTCAGTCAAAGTCAAAAACTTTATTCCATAAAAAATGGCTATTACATGATAATTAATCTAATTACAAATTACAATGTAAAATGTCAAAATAAAACAAATGAAATTTGCAAAGCACAAAATCAGAATATTTACACATTAAAATAGGCATACGTACGAGAGAGAGAGAGAGAGAGAGAGAGAGAGAGAGAGAGAGAGAGAGAGAGAGAGAGAGAGAGAGAGAGAGAGAGAGAGAGAGAGAGAGAGAGAGAGAGAGAGAGAGAGAGAGAGAGAGAGTCCTCCATAGAACAGTAATGTAAACAATAATGAAAAATAATAATAACAATAATAATAATAATACCCTATATCTATACGCATGAGCCATTTCCCCTAATAAAGGGAGTGGCTGAGACAAGACAAAATACTCCGACTCTCTGGCAAGAGAAAATGCAGAGGAGGGGATTCCCAGTCCCCTCGCTCCACCTCATTCAGTCGACTCTTACGACACGCAGGGGAACACGGAGGAAATATTCTAGCCCCTCTCCCTCAGGGGGTTGTAATAATAATAATAATAATAATAATAACTTATCATCATCATTTTGGTTTTCTTCCAAAGATGACATATTATATTACCACAGTAAAGGGAAGCAAGAAAGAGATAATAAAAATCTCCCTTATAACAGTCAACGAAGTTTAACAACAACAACAATACTGTGCTACTATTAATAATAATAATTGTAATAATAATCCCCTCCCTTTTACTCACGATAACAAATTCTGCAATATAAAGTTTCCTATCCATAGGCGTATAAGAATACTACCATGGGGGAAAGAGAAAATTCTCTCTGGACGTCAAGACTCATTTGGACATACACACAGTGTAAGAATGGTTGATGATTGGAATTCGCTAAACAAGAAAGTAATTAATGCTAACTGCATTTATAGTTTTAAGGACAAATATAATACTTATCAATGATTATTAAAATGGAACAGACCAGGAGACGGGGAGTTACGAGTATAGAGGTCTTTCTCATAAGCACAATTAGGTAAGAAGGAAGGGAACAGAGGGTTAGAGTAAGAGACTCAGTGTCTGCATGGAGAAAAGTTAGTAGTGGAGTTTCACAGCGTTGTTTTAGGGCCACTTTTGTTCCTTGTATATGTAAATGACCTACCAGAGTCTGTAAATTCATTCATGGATATGTTTGCAGATAATGCAAAGATTGTGAAGAGAGTAAGAAACGAGAACAATGGTAGAGAACTTCAGCAAGATCTAAATACTCCATGAGTGGTCAGAAAAGTGGCTAATGAAATTCAATACTTCAAAATGTAAGGTACAGAGAATGGGTACAAGTGCAAGAAGGCCCAAGCTTGACTACTTGGTGGCAGGAGTACAACTTCAAGAGGCAGAAAATGATAGAGATCTAGGAGTAAACATACTGGCAGATTTGTCTCCAGAAATACATATAAATGGCTTAGTAAGGGCAGCATATGCATTCTTATCAAATGTAAGGGTAGCCTTCAGGCACATGGAGAAGGAAATGTTCAGAAACATTTATGTAACCTATGTGAGGCCAAAACTTGAATATGCAGCCCCCTTTTGGAATCCGCACTTGAAAAAGCATGTAGTTAAGCTTGAAAAAGTTCAAAGACATGCAACGAAACTGGTGCCAGAAATACGCAATCTCAGTTATGAGAAGCTGAGGGAATTAGACTTACCATCACTCGAAGCTAGAAGATTGTGGGTTGATATGGTGACAGCCTTTAAATTCCTTAATGGTTATGATAGGGTGGATAGGGATCGACATTTTGATATGGCTGGCTCTAGAACTAGAGGTCATAGTTTGAAGCTTCGTAAGAAAACTTCTTTGCAGGATGTAAGGAAGTACTTTTTCAGTGTAAGAGTAGTTGATAATTGGAATTCGCTAAGCAAGGAGGTAGTTAATGCTAACTCAATCCATAATTTTAAGGACAGGTATGATAAGTATTACTAAGTACAAAATGGAACCGATCAGGAGACGGGAAGATACGAGCTCTGGGATCTTTCCCGTAAGCACAATTAGGTAATCACACTGCTGTTTGAAATGTCCAGATAAAAGGAAAACATCGTACAGTTTAGAAAAGTTTCAGGAGCTGAATACAGAACATGATGCCATGAAAACTTCCTTTGCAGATGCCCTAAAGGGGAATGTGGCAGTAAAAGAGGCTGTGAGGGTAATGGCACAGGAAAGAATACAAACTGTCTACTATGAAGAAACAGTAATAGAAAAAATGAAAGATGTTGTTATGGAAAGGGTTAATCCACTGATTAAACAGGCACTTGATAAAGAGAAGACAGTGGTAATCTCAGGCATAAGTGAATCCCAGGAGTCAACAGGGCAGGGGAGACTTGAAGAAAATAAAACTAGGATTTCAGACCTGATAAGGAAGCTTGGAGTAGTATGTGGTCCTGAGGATACTGTAAACATTCACCAACTAGATAAATATTCTAAGGAGGGAAAGCAAAGATCAATGAAACTAACCTTTGAGATAGGGGACACATGTAGAGAAATACTGATGCAGAAAAATGCCTAAGAGACCTTCATGAATTGAAAACAGTGTTTATTAGACCATGCAGAACACAAGAAGGGATGGAAAGGATAATAAAAAACTTGTTGCAAGAGGCTAGAAGGATAAATGAGGAAATAAATGAAGAAGAGAAGAAAAATTTTTGTTTCAGAGTTCTTCCAGACAAAGGGGAGATAAAGAAGATCAGGGGATGGGGCCTCATTTAGATTGCTCTCATAAATGCTGATGGAATAGCTGGTAAGGCCGTAGAATTAAAAAATAGGATTCAGAATAATATAGCAGATATAGTAGCAGTTACAGAGTCTAAGTTAAGTGAGGATATATAGAGTCAGTTTTTTCTAAGGGCTTCAGAATATTAGGGGTTGAAAGATCTGAGAGGACTGGTGGCAGGATAGCACTGCTCGTAAGTGGAAGGTTTCAGGTTGAAGAAATAAACTTTGCTCCAGAAAGTGAGTTCAAGGAATTTCTTGTTGCTCGCATAAATAATAGGTCAGAAAGCATTATAATAACTGTTGTATATAACCCACCAAGGAACCAAGATAGGCTAGAAGTTTATGAGGAAAGTCATAAAGGTACTATTGAAGTCATAAACTCAATTGTTAGGACTTTGATTATGGGAGATTTTAATCATAAAGAGATGTTCCGGTTTTACGTCACGGACTCCCTTTTCTACCAAGGGCTAGGACGGTTGCCCTACAAAAGACTTGTTTTGGCAGATGTAATCGTTACCCTGAGTACATGCCCTTGCTAACCTCAGACAGTGACTACACAGTGGGGAGGACTCATTCGGGGCAAGATTCCTAAATTGGGTACAAGGGACTTTCCTACACCAACATGTACTGGAACCAATGAGGGCCAAGGGTGGGGATAAGCCATCATATTGAAAAAATTGAATATGAACCACCAATTGGAAAAAGTGACCACTTGTATTGTTGATGGAGTATATCATCTAAGATGTTCTGCCTGAAAGTAGAGGCACTGAGAATACGAGGAGAAACTATTCAAGGGGAGATTACATCAAAATTAATGAGCTTTTTGCAGTTATTGACTGGAGGACCTTATTTAACAACAAATCTGCACAAGAAATGTACATCTTTTTAAAGGAATATGGGAATATAGTGGATACTTGGATACCTTCCACCAAATTTGGAGTTATTCATGCTTGAGAGAAATGGTTCAATAATGAGTGTAAGAGAGCTAAGGAATGGAGAGACAAATGCTGGAAAAAGCATAGGAGGAGAAATAACATAAATACATGGCAGACTTATAAAAGAGCAAGAAATGACTACCTAACTAAAAGAAGAGAGGCAGAGAGAGACTATGAAAGGGATATCACCAGGAAGGCTAAAAAAAATCCCAAACTTTTCCACAGCTTTATCAGAGGAAAGCTGAAGGTAAAAAAACAAGTTTTAAAGCTAAAGAGAGTGAATGGAAGCATCACTTAGACGGATGAAGAGATCTGTGAAGAATTGAACAAGGACTTTCAGTCAGTATTTACAGTAGAAAATACTCTACCCACTCAGATTACAGAGATGGCCGGTATTAGAGAACATTATCTTTTCAGCCACAGAGGTATGCAAAGCGCTGATGGAGTTAGATGCCCATAAAGCTACAGGTCCTGATGATATATCTCCATATGCACTTAAGAAATGCGCTAAATCAATATCAGTGGCACTAAGCATCATATTTGGGAAGTCGCTGGAGTCAGGGGAGATTCCAAGATGCTGGAAACTAGCAAACGTGGTGCCTATCTACAAAAGGGGAAGGAGGGATACGGCTCTAAACTATAGACCTGTTTCCTTGACCAGCAAAGTTATGGAGAAACTACTAGGGAAACACATCTCTCTTCTCTTGGAATCCTTCAACTTTTTGTCAGAGTGACAACATGGCTTCAGAGAAGGTAGATCAACAGTAACAAACTTATTAGAAATTTATGATGAGGCAAGCCGAATTTTACAGGAAAGAGAGGGCTGGGCAGATTGCATATTCCTAGACTTCCAGAAAGCATTTGACACGGTCCCATACAAGAGACCTATCAAGAAGCTGTAAACAATGGCGAGAATAGGTAGAAATGTCTTGGAATGGATAAAAACTTACTAAGAAGGAAATGGAGATATATTTGTAGTGGATTCCATTGGGTTTAGTTTTCTGGCCACTTTTGTTCCTTGTATATATAAATGACCTACCAAAGTCCGTAATTCATTCATGAATGTTTGCAAATAATGCAAAGATTGTGAAGAAAATAAGATACGAGAACAATGGTAGAGAACTTAAGGAAGACCTAATAGTCTGCATGAGTGGTCAGAAAAGTGGCTAATGAAATTCAATACTTCAAAATGTAAGGTAATGAGAATGAGTACAAGTGCAAAAATGTGCAAGCTTGACTACTCAATGGCAGGAGCAAAACTTCAAGAGACAGAGAATGAGAGATCTAGGAGTGACTTATTGGCAAATTTGTCTCCGGAAATGCATATACAGGGTAAATGGCATAGTAAGGGCAGCATATACTTTCTTAGCAAATGTAAGGGTAACCTTCAAGCATTTGGACAAGGAAATGTTCAGAAATATGCATGTAACCTATGTGAGGACTAAGCTTGAATATGCAGCCCCTTTTGGAATCCACACTTGAAAAAGCACGTAGTTAAGCTGAAAAAAGTTCAAAGACATGTCACGAAATTGGTGCCAAAAATACGCAATCTCAGTTATGATTAGAGGCTGAGTGAGTTAGACTTACCATCTCTCGAAGCTAAGAGAATGAGGGGGGATATGGTGACGATTTTTAAATTCCTTCATGGTTATGAAAGAGTGGATAGGGATCGATATTTTAAAATGGCTGGCACTAGAACTAAAGGTCAGAGTTTAAAGCTTAGTAAGAAAATTTCTATGCAGAATGTAAGAAAGTACAGTATTTTTTTTTTTAGTGTACGAGTAGTTGATAATTAGAATTCGCTAAGCAAGGAGGTACTTAATGCTAACGCAATCCATAGTTTTATGGACAAGTATGATAAGTATCACCAAGTACAAAATGGAACCGACCAGGAATCGGGAAGTTACGAGCTTGGGGCTCTTTTCCGTAAGCTCAATTTGGTAATTACACCAGAAAACTTCTTTGCAGGATGTAAGGAAGTACTTAAAAAAAAAAGGGCAAATGTAAGTTTCATGGTTAAAAAATGGAACCAGCTCTTTCCCGTGAGCACAATTTAGTAATTACCAGCAAGTCTAGTTGCATTGGAGATGAAATTAAGAACTCAAATTTACAATAAAATGGACAGAGAAGGAAAACTGCGAAGAAAGTATAGAGAATGCTTGTGAAGATAAAATTGGACACACGCACGAAGACTTCATCGAGCCTTGCAACAATGCAGGTAGAGATAGATAGGATGGGACAGGATAGGGGATGGGGAAATCAGTGATGTTATTGGAGCGCTCTCTCCCAGCCCTGTTCATGGTGTCATCACTGAAGGAAGGTGGGAATAAAATGGGAAGGAATTCGGGGGTAAAGTACAGATCACGTTAATATAACAAGAGGAGGAGACACACCTGACTCTCTTAGTTAAGCAAGGAAAACTACGCAGAGAGGAAACATTAACCTTATTACCCCAAAACCCTCTGTTTACAAATATTGCCAACAGCTCGTTTATATCGTCTCATGTTGCCAAGTCTAAATAACTTTTAGAATTGGAACCAAAAGAGATCCTCTCGATACTGCACTAACCAGATTTAAATAAATATGAGGTATTTAGAAACAGTTAATATATAGAGTGCAATATATATCAGTGCTTACAATAATGTTCTAACGCATTGAAGACAGCACCTGATTATAGATAACACAATCACCAAAAAAAAAAAAAAAAAGTTTTAATAAAAATAGAGAGAGAGAGAGAGAGAGAGAGAGAGAGAGAGAGAGAGAGAGAGAGAGAGAGAGAGAGAGAGAGAGAGAGAGAGAGAGAGAGAGAGAGAATATATATATATATATATATATATATATATATATATATATATATATATATATATATATATATATATATATATATATATATCAAAGCTACATCACAACCAAAACGAATGTTTTATGCTATATCTAAACACTGCATGTGAAAACCCTATTATTTTTATCTAGATCAACTGACATATTAATATAAAAAATACCTTCTTTTTTTCATGCATCAATAATCGTATATACACGCCTGTTCAATAACACTAAAATAGCATTGAAGTAAATCCTGTTTAATGAGAAAACGCCAAGGCATGATGAGAGAAACCGAATGATAATTTTACTTAAGCATCCCCTCACGATATCCCATTCGGTCTCAATACCATCACCCACTTCAATTACGTTTACATAAAAAAAAAAGTCAAACTGAAAAATTATCTCCTCCCTTACTCCATTTTAGCTCTCTTGGAAACGAACACTTCTTCATACTGTTAATAAACGAGGGAAATTAAAATATCTAAACCCATATTGGAAAGATTGCTTCAACGAAGCCTTTTCCACAAATAAACGAACATAACAGCTGGTTAAAGAAAATAAATTTTAACCAATCGGTTAATAATAATAATAATAATTCCTCATAAGGCACACATACAGTTTAGCGGGCCATACCAATGTTCAAAACCTACCAATAGATGGGGGTAGGCTCTAACTAGAGAACTGGCGGATGAATACACAAAAAAATGGCGACAATAGGCATACGAAACAATTTTTCACTATCCTAACTAAAAATACTTATCTAACCTCTGTCAGGGGGGCTTCGCCCCCTGGAACCCCCCCATAATACAGGTTAGGGTCGAATTACTTACTCGAGTGGAGGGGTGAGGTCGTTGAGCGGCATGACCCACTAAACTGTAAACTACCACCTCATAACAATAAAACACTAATGCTCATGAGAGATTTATTTGGTATTAATGTTGATTAGGTCTCAGAGGTGTGACTATACCATTGATAATAATGATAATAATAATAATAATAATAATAATAATAATAATAATAGTAATAAATAATAATAATCCAGTGTTAAAAGTTAAGGATCAAAACGGCTTTAAACTCATTACGATAACTCGAATCCATCACTGATTGAGTATGTTCAATGTCACACCATAAGGACAAAGAATTCTGTGAAGGCACAAAAGGGGAGCGGCTGGCCGCCTGGTGAACGCGTGCTTTTTCATCCTGTCCCCTAGCTCAGTGACTTCATTTCTCTAGGGAATTGCCAACCTAGCCAAACCTTATCTTACTCAGTCTGAAAAATTTCGTCCAGACACGAAGTGGTGAGTATGAGGTAAGCGGAGCTTTATCGGCGGGCCAATCACTGAACTAGAGGACAAGATGAAACAGCATCCATTCACCGGCGGCCAGCCGCTCCCGCAGGGAAGGGCTACACATATGCTCCGTCAGCTCTAATAGTCAAAATTTTCTTGCCCTGGAATTAATTACCTGATTATGATGAAGCATTGTGCGTTTTGGGGGGCAAACTCAAGGACACTTCACAGTAATATATCATAATGGTCGTCCTCAACATGGAGAGAGAACCAAACACCACAGCCACCCTCTCTCAGGCTTCAGTTAAAAGGTTTTTGAGGGGAGGGGAAAAGTAGGGGGGGGGGTTGAATCAAGGCAGAGTTTCAATCATTTATCTCTCCACAACTCTTCCTCTTCTCTCTCCTCAATCACGCCTCCTTGTGAGGGAAAATTCTCACATGAGAAAACGTCTCTTTAACCCAAGTATAATAATCACGAAGGTAAACTAGTGGTTCCTCTATGAAAATTTACTATTTACCGAAAGATCTCTTGAAATATAGGTGTGGTCTGCGAAATTGTATTGAATACCATATAAAATAACCTTAATTAATAAGTTGTTGTATAAGCTCTATTATTATTATTATTATTATTATTCTCCCCCTTTTACTCATGATAATTATTTCATCAACAGTTCCTACCAGTTGCCTTATATGAATACTAACTTGGGGGTAGGGATAATTGTCCCTGAACGATAAAACAAAGTTGGATACACACCCACATAGGATTTTGATTATGTGAGAATTAGATAGAATGGACTAATCTTGACCAGCACAACGGGGAGGACTCATTTCGGGCAAGATTCCTAGATTGCATACAAGGGAGTTTCCTACAATATGTACTGGAATCAACGTGGTCCAGGGGTGGGGATGAGCCATAATTGTTTGATCTAGTATTCACAGTTGTGTTGGATGTTGAAAAACTTGAGTATAAACCACCAATTGGAAAAGTGACCACTGTGTGTTGTTGATGGAAGTAGGGGCACTAAGAAGGACACGAGGAGGAACTATCTTAAAGGAGATTACAAAAAAATTAATCATCTTTTTACAGTTCTTGACTGGAGGACCTTATTTAACAACAAAGCTGTACAAGATATGTACAAAATCTTTCGTGAGAAATATGGGAAGATAGTCATTTGTTGCACACCACCAAAATAGGAATTATTCATGCCTGGGAGAAATGGTTCAATAATGAGAGTAAGAGAGCTAATTGCTGGAAATGGTATATAGGAGAAAAAAAATGCCTGGCATACTTATCAAGAGCAAGAAATTATTACCTAAGTAAATGAAGAGAGAGAGAGAGAGAGAGAGAGAGAGAGAGAGAGAGAGAGAGAGAGAGAGAGAGAGAGAGAGAGATTATGAAAGGGATATCACCAGGAAGGCTAAGGACAATTCCAAACTTTTCCTCAGCTTTATCAAAGGAAAACTAAAGGTCACAGAACAGGTTTTAAAATTAATGGGAGAAGTTGAAAGTATTGCTGAGACAGATGAAAAGATCTGCAAAGAATAGAACATGGAATATCAGTCAGCATCTACAGCACGAAATACCACACCCCCTCAGACTGTAGAGATAGGAGTTCATGGGCCATCATTAGAGAATATAATTTTTTCAGCCACATAAGTATGCAAAGCATTGATGGACTTAGATGCCCATAAAGCTACAGGTCCTGATATATCCCTTTACATATTTAAGAAATGAGCTAAACCAATAACGGTGGCACTATGCACCATATTTGAAAAGTTGCTGGAATCTGGGAAGATTCCAAGATGCTGGAAACAAGTGAGTGTGGTACCTGTCTCCAAAAAGGGAAGGAGGGATATAACTAAACTAAAGGCCTGTTTCCTTGACCAGCATAGCTTGCAAAATTATGGAGAAACTACAAAGAAAGCACAGCTCTCTGCACTTGGAATCCTTCAACCTTTTGTCAATGAGACAACATGGCTTCTTTATAGTTCAGTCTTTGTATGGTTCTTGTTTCACTACAGTTAAAGCTTAAAATTTTTTCCATAGCAAGCTTGAAGATATACTGTTAGGAACTGGCTTTCATGTCAGTCAACTGTCTTATCGCACAATATACAATTCCTAGCTCCCCCCTATCTTGTTTAGCACTATTATTATTTAGAGAAAATACAACTAGTTCATCTGCAAGGTTGCCTAAAGCTGATAAATCCATATTTTGCTGAGAGGCTAAAACTGCCGAAATACTACTGGGAACTGCTTGCAAGAATTTATGTTTCACTAGGTCATCTGTTACTCCTAATTTAGAAGCAGTTCTGCGAATTTCTTCTAAATAACCTGAAGGCTTGCCATGCATTACTGTATTACTTATCAAATCATTGAAAAGCTCAGGCTTGGTCTGTTCAAAAAGATTTGTGAGGTATGCTTTAATTATATCATAGTCTCTCCTATTTAAAGTGTCTTGGGGAACACGTTCTACAACAGTAGGGGGCAAGGCAGATAACACATGGAAAAATTTTGTTTCACTGGATTTCACATTAGCTAAGCCAAATTGGGCTTCAAGAATAGAAAACCACCCTGAAACGCAGGTGTCCATGAATGCAGGGGCTTTCACTGCTATGTGCCTGACAGCACTAGACTTATCATCAAAATCGGGCATTGTTTATGACAGCTTATCTTGGAGTACAAATACTGAAAGAAACCTAGGCCTTGCCTACCGGTATGCAGCTGAAGAAATTTTGTCACTTAGGCCTATCTTGTCAATCACAAATATCTTGTCACTCCGGTGGTCACCACTTTGTAGTTCAGTCTGACAAGATATCAAGATTACCACTACAACACTCCAAATAAAGAAAGAAAATACACTATGCCACTACAGATCAACAGTAACAAACTTATTTGAATCTTATAATGAGGTAAGCAAGATGTTACAGGTAAGATACAGTTCCACACGGGAGACTTATTAAGAAGGTGGGTGTAATAGTAAGAATAGGTGGAAATGTCTTGGAATGGATACAGACTTACTTAGAAGGCAGGGAACAGAGGGTTAGGGTAAGACACTCAGTATCTGAAAGGAGAAGGGTTAGTGCTAGGGTTCCACTGGATTAACTTTTAGGGCCACTTTTGTTCCTTGTGTACATAATTAGGTAATTACTTAAACACCAGAAAACCTCCTTGCATTGGAAATTAAGAGCTTAAACATGATACAAAATGGGTAAATGCGGAGATGTTCAGACCTGACGGGAAGACTCACACAAAGTCTCACTCCATTGGTAGTAGTAGTAGTAGTAGTAAAAAAAAAAAAAAAAAACGAAAGACAAACCTGACACCTTCTTTTGACACGCCATTTCCTACGCTAAGTGAGGAAAACCCTAAGCAGTGAGGAAACATTACCCCCCCCCGTTACTCCCAACACCTCTTAGCTAAAAATATCGCTAATAGCTTATTCGTATCATCGTTTGTGGCCAAGTCAATAAAATACTTTAAAACATAAAATAAAGATCCTTTCGACAATATTTTCTTAAGATTCAAAGGAATAGAAGTATTCAGAAATAATTAATATGTATATAATAAGCATTCTATATCAGTGCTTACAATAATGATTTCCTAATGCACTGAAGAATATATCAAAACTACATCACAGCAAAAATGAATGGTTATTGCTATGTCTGGACACCAATACCAAAACCAAAATACTTTGACCTTGAATAAGAGATGAACCTCCTACAGTAGCAAATGAAACTACATGGGTATTTATGTCAAAAATACAAACCATCTTTCAAAGATATTCGTAAATAAGATGCATATTTACCAACACATTATAACAGCGATGAATAACTACATCCCAAATCTGTTTAGAGCATAAGTTTCCCGAGATGGAAAAAGTGAATGTTTACACTGATCCACTCCCTCCTTACTCCCCAGTTGGTCACCATTCCATCACCCATCCCGGATTACCTATGTATAAGTGAGAGAAAAGTCATACACACTGAGGAAGTTACCTCACCCTCCAGTTTAGCTCTCTTGGATGCGAACACTTCGTCTTCTTGTTGATAGTTATTAATCGTCATAAGAAATGAAGACATTCAAAACCAAATTGAAAAGATTCTTTCAACAAGGCTTTCTCTACGAACAGCGAGCATAATAACTGGTTAACAAATCGCTTAATAATAATAATAATAATAATAATAATAATAATAATAATAATAATAATAATAATAATAATAATAATAATAATGTTCCGGTTTTACGTCACGAATTCCCTTTTCAACCAAGGGCTAGGACGGTTGCTTTCTTGCGAAGTACTTGTTTTGGCAGACGTAATCGTTACCCTGAGTGCATGCCCTTGCTAACCTCAGACCGTAACGGGGCGCGAACCCTCGACCTGACGCCTCAGATTCCTGGACGCTACCGTTTGAACCGCGGTGACTACAATAATAATAATAATAATAATAATAATAATAATAATAATAATAATAATATGCCAGGTTTATGCGTCCCTATCAGTTACTACTGTGTAGACACAGACACGTTGCACCTGAATGCCCTTCCTAAAGCCCTGCGTTGGATCCGAACAGAAGAGGGCTATCACCTCCCGAGGCAAATATTCTAAAAACTATACCAACGTTGTTCCCAATAATAAAAATTATATAAGCAATAAAAGCAATGTTTTACATTAGAATATACAGCATCCGGAATAGAGAGAAAACATTTAAATGTATTCAGTTATAATAATGATAATAATAATAATAATAATAATAATAATAATAATGATAATAATAATAATAATAATAATAATAATAATAATAATAATAATAATTTTATTTCAGCATAGCGTGAAATTAAATGCATATGAAATTTTATAATAATATACGTGTATATTTAAATTATCTTATAAGTAGTCACCGTGGCTCAAGCGGTAGCGTCCGCGATTTGAGGCGTCAGGTCGAGGTTTCGCGCCCCGTCACGGTCTGAGGTTAGCAAGGGCATGCACTCAAGATAACGATTACAACTGCCGAAACAAGTTCTTCGCAAGAAGGCAACCGTCCTAGCCCTTGGTAGAAAAGGGAGTCCGTGACGTAAAACCGGAATATTTAAATTAACTTATAAAAGGAGCTTAGACCTGATTGACCACCAATCCTCTTCAGCAAGCCTCTTTAGCTGAAGAGGCTTGCCGATCACACAAACGAAAGCTGCTTTAATAACTTTATTATCTAAATATACACCTATGTTAATTTGGAAATTCAGTTTAAAAATAATAATAATTCATAACCTCATTCCCCCTTGTAAGGAGGGTGGTCGGGCCAAGAATCACGCATTCACCACGATCCACACACCTCAACTACTCCTCTTAACTCCTTGGGGATAGAGGGTTACCACATTTCCGCCCTTCCACCGTGCTTAGGTCACCTACAAGGAAGGCAGGTAAACATAGTCTACAATGAGAGCCGACAGCCACAGCTGGTTTAAACTCACCGATTCATCCCATGGCACCTCTCTCACACCCGTCCATATTACTCCATAATAGTTCACTGAGCTTGCAGATGCGAAAAATTCCATTGGCCCGTGTCACCTATACACAAATAATAATAATAATAATAATAATAATAATAAAAATAATAATAATAATACTATACATATTACGATACTTCCAATCTACTTAATGAGAGAGAGAGAGAGAGAGAGAGAGAGAGAGAGACTCACCAAGTCGCCAGTACCTCCGGTGGTGACTATGAAGGTAGAGGAAGGCTGTGCGATCCATTAGCTCTAATTGTGTATTCTTGCTACTGGAATTAATTACAAGATCTATGGTGAAGCATCACATATTTCTTGGATATCAACTTCAAGCACACTCCATAATATATATATATATATATATATATATATATATATATATATATATATATATATATATATATATATATATATATATATATATATATATATATAGAGAGAGAGAGAGAGAGAGAGAGAGAGAGAGAGAGAGGAGAACCAAACACAGTCGCTACCTTCACTGAAAGCTTCATAACTGGTCTTTATGGGGGAGGCAGGGGGAGGGACAATGTTGCCAATTTAAATATGGCATTTTGCTTAAAAATTCACTAAAGTATTCATAAATGTCCCTGCACGTTCTTAGAGCTTGAATGCACATCCCTACACATTGAAAATGCGCTTCATATTTTTTTTAATATCAATAATTAAGCTGCTTCAGTACCAAACAAGACAATTAAAATCCAATAGTCTGCAGACCTCTAACTGGTTTATGAAAATAGCAATAAGAACCAGTTTCAACATATAACCCCCCCCCCCCCAAAAAAAAAAAAAAAAAAAAAAAAAAAAAATATATATATATATATATATATATATATATATATATATATATATATATATATATATATATATATATATATATATAATATAAAAAGCCCTTTATGCAATAGACATGATAAGAAAATTACGTACCTATACCTGCATCTGTTATGAGTAGTTTTATATATAAGCATGGTTTTATCTGTCTCTGCCAATAGTTCTGGCTTCAGAGCTATAGATGGTCGACAGTTTGGTGTATATATATATATATATATATATATATATATATATATATATATATATATATATATATATATATATATATATATATATATATATTGTATTTCATTTTTCCAGTATCTTTTGTGTATCATCCCCGGTTCTCACTGTGGACTGCTAAAGTTAATAAACGATTTGTCATAAAAGAATATCAATTACTCAAGTGTGATCGTTTGAGGGGAACGGTGGGAGACAACAGTCAGGACCAGGATTGCCAGATCTGTCCTGTTAAGGACAATCTGTCTTTTTTGAGACCCGCCTGTCTTTTTTTCCCTCGAGAAGAAATGGACAGCCAAAAACTATCCGCATGCTAAGTCTGTTCACAAATGAGATGTACAAAAGAGATTGTAAAGGAACTATTCAACCAGACAACCCACAACCATCCTCTTCAGCTTCCATTTTTGTCCAAGCTCTCCAGCCATTGCTGCAGACGATAACGAAGCTATTTCCTTTGAAGAAATTCGTTTCTTTGATTTTTAAGTGAGTATTACATACATATATTCTGTATATATATATATATATATATATATATATATATATATATATATATATATATATATATATATATATATATATATATATAACCAAATAAGCAAATTACATATGTGAATACATTAATCCATTTTCTTTTACCCCAACAGGGACTTGAAACTAAGACTTGTAATTACTAAGTCAAGGCGCTACCAACTACACCACAGAAGGTTAAAAGGAATCAGACCTTATAGCTTACATCTGCTATACTTAGGAATGAGCGCATTCTATCTGAATGCCACTATGTTCATATTACAGATTCCACAACCTCACTCGTGGCTTCATTTTCGCGCTTAATTCAACTCCCAATCTCATTCGGGCCCTACAATTACCAAGTAAGCACATTACATATGTGAAAATATGAATAATTTTTTTACCCCGACCGGAACTTGAACCTAGGACTTATAATTACGAAGTCAGGGCGCTACCAACTACACCACAGAAGGTTAAAAGGTAGTGGTTTGACTTAGTAATTATAAGTCCTAGGTTCAAGTCCCGGTCGGGGTAAAAAAATGATATATATATATATATATATATATATATATATATATATATATATATATATATATATATATATATATATATATATATATATATAGAGAGAGAGAGAGAGAGAGAGAGAGAGAGATAAAGTCTGTCCTTTTTGTAGGATAAATGTCCTTTTCTTTTTTATTGCATGTCGGTCATTTTTCTCATCAAGGCACCTGGCAACCCGGGTCAGGACGCTCATGTGGTGAGAGGTTTTTGTTCATCTGACAGGAAAAGTACAGGAACAGATTTGGTGTTTTTAGTAACCACTTAAATGTTTGGAAGTCGTAAATCTAATGATCTAAATCAAATAAAACAAATATGAATTTCTAGGTTGCGTCCAAAAGCCTAAGCTTTTAGCTAATTGGACAATTAGCGATGTGCTCAACGTGGTATGGCCGTAGGCAAATAATTAGCTAATTTCCATAGTGAGTGAAAAATATCTCTACGTTTAGGGACATATGTCTACAGTTGGCAACACTGGAAGGGGGGTTGAATCTAGGTGGAGTTACAATAAATTTTCTCTCCACAGCTCCTCCTCTTTTCTCTCCTCATTCACGCCTCCTTGTGAGGGAAATTACTCATAATGAGAGAATAGCTCCCCCATTACCATTCATACCTTGGCTGCTTACCCCAGTTTGGGGAGTAGCAGACATAAAAAAAAAAAGAAACAATAGGGGGATTACTTAGCTCTATGGGCAATTACGAGAAAGCTAGCCTAGCGCGTTGCTAGTAGACCTTTCAGTTACACTACTGGAGTGCCACAGCTCATCTTCCCGCTCGCCACTCACTCCTATTCCTAGTACGCTCACTTGCTTCCCTCACATCCATCCTCCTATCATTCAGGGCTCTCCTTACTCCATCCATCCACTCAAACCTAGGGCTCTCTCTAGTGTTTATCCCATCAACTCTTGCATTCATCACCTTTCTCAGCACTTTCATCATCCATCCTCTCCACATGGCCAAACCATCTCAGTACATTCATATCTACTCTGGCTGCCAATTCTCTCCTCACACCCGTTCTTGCTCTCACCACTTCATTCCTAACCCTATCCAACCGAGATACACCAATCATACTCCTCAAGCATTTCATCTCAAACACATTCAGTTTCCGTCTCTCACTTACTTTCATACCCCATACCTGATCCATACATCACAGTTGGCACAACCACTTTCTCATACAAAACTTTCTTTACATTCATTTCCAACCCTCTATTCATCACTCCTTTCAATGCATCCAACACTTTATATTCTTCATTCCCTCTGTGTCACACATCTGCTTCCACTCCACCATTTGCAGCTATAACTGAGCCTAATAGTGGAGTGGAAGCATTACCCCAAGCATAATGGACCCAAAGGTAAGTGGTGGTTCACATAAGGAAGCTTTTTATTACCATAAGACCTCTTTGAAAATATTATTCTGGTCTGCACAAATTTAATAAACCTTTAAAAATATACTTAATTACTAATGTACTGTTAAATGAGAATATTTTGTTTTATTATTTCCCCTGAAGGGATGGAGAAATGTCATCTCCATGTTCTATGCGCGTCACAAATGTCGACTAAATGGGGCGATGCAAGGGCACTGGGAATCCTCTTCTCTTTATTTTACTCCCAGAGTGAGTGAAGTTTTTGCTTTGACTCAGTCATTCCCTTATATGAGGGATTATGGCGATTTTATATTGATATTTATTATTTTTATTAAAAACCGTATAGTTCAAGTTGACTAATACACAATATCGCTTCCAAATTCACCTTGATAGAAAAATAAAAATGTTCTAACTTACGAAGAATAGCAATTAAACGAATATATTAATAATGAAACTGACTTATATCAGTGTCTGATATTGAGAATATATATATATATATATATATATATATATATATACCTAGTTAACTTATTAAGCATGTTAATAATCCGCGAAATTGGAATAACGCCCCTAAAATATAATAGTAAAAAAATACGAAATTCGCGAATAACACCCATGCAAAAAAATTTGAAATTTTTTTTTCATTTTAGTAAATAATCGACTGTCTCGGAGGCACTTTTCGGCCATGCTCCTCCTCTTCTACCGCTTAATGTGATCGAATATTATGAAGATAATGGGAAAAAAGCATTAAGAACAAACAGCAAACAAACTTTCGATATAATATCGTCAGATAAATAGCGTGCAAGGGTGTATCAGATGATACAGAAGCAGCAAAACGTTTGCAGATAGAGGTTCGTTCTCCCGCATCCTCCTCCTCTTCTACCACTTAATGCGATCGAATATTATGAAGAGAATTGAAAAAAAGCATTAAGAACAAACAGCAAACAAACTTTCGATATAATATCCTCAGGGAAATAGCGTGCGAGGGTGTATCAATTGATACGGAAGAGGCAAAACGTTTGCAGATAGAGGTTCGTTCTCCCGCATCCTCCTCTTCTACCGCTTCATGCGATCAGATATTATGAAGATAATGGAAAAAAAGCATTAAGAACAAACAGCAAACAAACTTTCGATATAATATCGTCAGGAAAATAGCATGCGAGGTGCATCAGCTGGTACGGAAGCAGCAAAACGTTTGCAGATAGAGGTTCATTCTCCCGCCTCCTCCTCCTCGTCTACTGCTTAATGCGATCGAATATTATGAAGAGAATTGAAAAAAGCATTAAGAACAAACAGCAAACAAACTTTCGATAAAATATTGTCAGGGAAATAGCATGCGAGGGTGCATCAGCTGATACGGAAGCGGCAAAACGTTTGCAGATAGAGGTTCGTTCTCCCGCATACTCCTCCTCTTCTACCGCTTAATGCGATCAAATATTATGAAGAGGATTGAAAAAAAGCATTAAGAACAAACAGTAAACGAACTTTCGATATAATATCGTCAGGGAAATAGCATGCGAGGGTGGATCAGCTGATACAGAGGCGGCAAAACGTTTGCATTCTCGCACTCACCGCCACCATGCACGTCCCATGTTGCTCACAGCATAATAGAGTGCATTAATTTACTTACTGTACAGTAAATCTGTATATCTTTTATATGGTACACCTTTTGCTTGTTAATATAAATAACTACAGGTCTTTCTGCTTTGTTATGTACTTATAAAATATGTTTTACTTATCTTATATCTTTGGCATAGTGTGTCTATGTACGGTTGTGGAACGTATCTGAGCCCATTATCATTGTTTCTTATGTAAAATAATTCATTACATTATGCAAAAATTACAATACGCGGCACTTCTGAGAAACTATCTTCGTATTATTCTAAAAACTAGGTGTGTGTATATATATATATACTGTATATATATTCTCGACATCAGACACTGATTTTAGTCAGTCTCATTCTTAATATACAGTATTCGTTTAATTGCCCTTGTTCATAAGTTAGGACATTTTTATTTCTCTATCAAGGTGAATTGGGTAGCGATATTGTGTATTAATCAACTTGAACTAGGGGTTAAAAGCTGGTCCAGTTGGAGTAGCCAACAGTCATTTCACAGGTGCTGATAAAGAGATGTGTACATGTTTAAATTAATATCTTATCTGTCTTTACCAATGAAAATTTGGAATATATTCCAGAAGTAGAATACTGTACATATACACAGATTGTCCTTATAATATTCTTGGTACAATAAATATTACAAGGGAGGCTGTAATAAAATAGAAAAATTACTCATAAATCTCCGGGAACTGATGAAGTTTATGCTAGAGTATTAAAGAAGTGCAAGTCAGAGCTTAGTTGTCCACTAACTGCACTATTCTATAATTTAATAAAATTAGGATTGGTACCCAAGGAGTGGAAACTGGCAGATGTGGTACCAATATTTAAAAAAGGAGAATGGGTTAAAAAGAAAAACTATAATCTGTATTTTTCCTTTTTAAATTAAATGTAATTTTTCAATATAACCAATTGTATATATAAACACATACATAAAGCCACTAACTTGATTAAAAATGAGATACTAGTGAAATATTTTTTATGTTTATAAGCGTGTTTTATTTTGTATAGTTTTATTTTCTATAGCATATGTATTGAATGTTCTTTGCCATTCCAGACTCACCTGCCTGCCCCTGTCTCGTCAGCAGCTGACATAGCAAGTTTTCTCCTGATAAGCAAGTCTCTCCCTCCCAATGTAAGCACACCACATGAGTAAAGTATACTATACAGGTGCTATATACAGTTGTGTACTGTACAGTAACACAGTACAGGTATTGAAGTGTAATATAGTACAGATATTTTTATGTACGTGTTGTTTTATTATACTGTACAGAACATGCATACTGAATAGTATGTGTTTATCATGTTAATTTTAAAGTTTAGGAATAGTATTAAGATTAGTTTTAGTAATTTTTAAGAACTATTAGGAACATAGGGTCCCCTTAAAAAAAAAAAAAATTGGACCTAGGTTCAGATATAAGGGAGTTGTGACTTGCGTCTATTTTCGACCTGTCACCTGTTAGGAACGGAACCCTGAAGTTATATGAGGACTCCCTGTATATGCTTCATGCAACAAAGTTAGAGACACTTAAAACAGACGATAAACAAAAACGTATGACTTATGTGGTTGCATGGATGATAATGACTACATCTTTCTCTCTTAGAGTGCAATTTCATCTCTCCTACTCTGGATCAGTGGGACAATAATATTGTCTCCATGTTGTGAAAGTCAAGTAAATGGGGCAGAGACAGGGGAATGTGAAGTCCTCCTCCATATTCCTCTGCATGTCGTGAATTGAATAACTGAGGCAGAGCAAAGGACTGTTAAGTATATGAAAATATGACACAGTAATGAGTTTATCTGATCATAGTAGATGGCTTTATAGCAGAGATTTGAATTAAATGCAAATACAAGCCAAGAATAAGATTGGGTGGAGAGAGTGAATTGAATATTGATATTCATTAGAATGTGCTCAGTCCTTAGCTTAGCAGTTAGTTGAAAGGATTCTCTCTTTCTTTATACCTACGGTGGTTCAGTTTGTAGTGTCTTAGCACAGATTATGTCAATGTTCAATCCTAACCAGGGGCAATATAAGATTCATATTTTTACATATAACAATGAGATGATATGATCATTCATATATATATATATATATATATATATATATATATATATATATATATGTAGTCACTGTGGCTCAGGCAGTAGCGTCCGCGACTTTGAGGTGTCAGGTCGAGGGTTTGCGCCCCGCCATGGTCTGAGGTTAGCAAGGGCATGCGCTCAGGTTAATGACTACATCTGCCAAAAAGGCAACCATCCTAGCACTTGGTAGAAAAGGGAGTCTGTGACGTAAATATATATATATTACCCATCAAATACAATATATATCAAGGTCTAAAACAGACAGTTCACTGGAATTGACCTCTTTCTTTTGCAAGAATTCAATCAAAGTTTGTGATAGCATGGTTTGGGCATGCTATCAAGTTTGTTTCGTTCATGTTCATTTCAGCATTTGTCGCAGTACGCACCAATAAATACCAAAGTCTAAAACAGACGGTTCACTGGAAATGGCCATCTTTTTTTTTACAAAAATGCCCATTATGGTTTATAATAGCATGGTTTGGGGGTTCTATCTAGTTTGCTTCATACATGTCTTCCACCCTCTAAATATAGAAGTGCTTTCGAAATGTATATGAGGCTCACTGGATACGCCATTGATGCTGGTCATCTAGCCAAAGCACTAATAACCTTTCCGTTTTTGCCACGGCAGAACAGCTTAAACCCAACGAGTGAGCACGAGAACAATATGGCATACGAGCGGGAACTGGGCGACGGCTCATCCTCAGTCTAATGCCGCGTGACAACATATTCTTCAGGCATGCTCAACAAACTGTTCCGAAGGCGAAGTTCTTATTTGTGATTAGGTACATGCACACAGGATCCTCATATAATGTCATATTGAGTTACATCGTTTCGCCATTACGTCAGAGGCCAATATAAATTAATAAATTAATTTTTGACCTACCTTGCTGGTGTGGTAAATTCAAATCACATGCACTGAACAGTTTGTGAGTGTGGCAGACGAATGCATAGCTAGCAGCACTGCTGTATTGATACTTATCAAGTTGATGGCTTTATTTATTTATTTGTTCATATATTTTGTTATATTAAAGGATAGATAGAAAGGGGTTGTGGAGTGTGTTGCGACTGTATGGAATAAGTGAAAGTTTGTTCAATGCGGTAAAGAGTTTTTACATGAATAGTAGAGCGTGTGTGAGAGTTGGTAATGGTATGAGTGATTGGTTTGAGGAGAATGTAGGGTTACGTCAAGGTTGTGTAATGTTGCCATGGTTGTGTAATGTGTATGTGGATGGAGTGGTAAGGGAAGTAAATGAAAGAGTACTAGACAGAGGCTTTGAACTGGTGGGTGAGGCTGGAAGGTTGTGGAAATTGAATCATTTACTATTTGCAGATGATAGTGAGATTGAATTGAATCATTTGGTGACTGAGTTTATTAGTGTGTGTGAAAGAAGGAAGTTGTGGGTGAATATTAGTAAAAGTAAACTAATGATATGCACAAGGAGTGCTAATATTGGCAGATTGAATGTAGGAGTGAATGGGGAGTTGCTTGAAGAAGTTGAGAGTTTTAAGTAGCTGGGGTTGCTTGTATTAAGGAGTGGACAAGTGGATGTAGAGGTGAATCACAGAGTGAAGGAAGCAAGTTAATGTCTAGGTGGGTTGAAAAAAATAATGGGAAATAGATAATGAGAAATGAATGCAAAGAGAAGGATATATGAAGTTGTGATTGTGCCAAGATTGTGGCAAGAGAGGATGAAAGGAACAAGTTGAATGTAATGGAAGTGAGGTGCTTGAGAGGTATGATTATTGTATCTAGAATAGATAGAGTAAGAAATGAGGATGTCAGGAAGAGAACGGGTGTTGGAATGAAGCTGTCGGCTAGGTTAGATCAGTGTGTGTTGAGTTGGTTTGGACACATTGAAAGGATGACTGAACAAATAGCGAAGAGAGTGTGGAGTGCAGAAGTGATTGGAGTTAGGTCAAGAGGGAGACCTAGAATGAGATGGATGGATGGCGTGAAAAGAGCACTGAATGCATATGGAATGTTAGTGAAACAGGGAAGAGTACGTGCAAGAGATAGAAATGATTGGAGGAAGTTTGTGCAATGCTGACGTGGCCCAAGGGGATTTTTCACACCTGCAAGCTCAGTGAACTGTGATGGATGGGTGTGAGTAGAGTTACCATATGATAAAACAGTGGGAGTAAACCAGCTGCAGCTGTCGGGCCTCATTGTAGAATATCCTTGCCCGCCTACCTTGTGGATGGCCCAAGCAGGATGGAAGGGGGGGGAAACGAGGCAACCCTTTATCCCCAAGCAGCTGAGAGGAATGGCTGAGGTATGTGTGGATCGTGGTGAATGTGCGTTTCTTGGCTCGGCCACCCCCCTTACAAGGGGGAATGAGGCATGTGTATATGTATGTATGTAAAAAAACAAACAAACAAACACAGTTGTAAATAAGATTTTATTCAAAATACACACGAAAACACAGCTAGTAGCACAGCTGTATTTGCATTTATCAAGTTAATAGCTTTATTATTTATTCATTTATATATTTGGTTATATTGAAGTTAAAAAAAAATACCAAACATATAGGCATAAATACGATTTTATTTAAAATAGTAAGCTGAGCGTCGTGCAAGAATACAGTGTCATGTGGCATTAGATGAGGAAGAAGAACCACCGCTCAGTTTATTTCTGCCCGCTACATTGTGCCTAGTGTTTTATCTGCCCTCTCGTTGTGTTCGCTCGTTACTGACATTACTATGCCTCCCATGTGTGTTAGTGATAGTTCTGATGGCAATGCTACGAAGAAAAGAAAGCCATCATCATGGAAATTAAAACAGAAATAGTAAACCGTGCTGAAAAGGGAGTATCTTCTACAAACATTGGCTACAATCTCGGATTAGCCCGTCCGACCGTGGCCACGATCATCTAAGACAAAAATTGCATCTGTGACCACGTGGAAGGTTCGACTCCTATGATGTCTTGTGTGTTAACTAGGCAGCATAGTCGCCCTATGGTCAAAATGGAGAGATTGCTAGTGCTTTGGCTTGAAGACCAAAATTGACGGCGTATCCCAATAAGCCTTATGCTTATACAGAAAAAGGCTAAAATATTGTTCGAAGATTTGAAAAGAGAAAAGGGGGAAGTTGTTGTTAGAAGGAGTTGGTTTAATCTTATTAAGGCTCTTGCTAATTTGCATAATATAAGAGTGCAAGGTGAAGCTGCTCGTGGTGATGAGGAAGCAGCCAATATGTGTCCTATTGCTTTGGCTGAGATAATAAGGGAGGGGGGTTACCATGCCGAACAGTATAAAACGTGGATGAGACTGGCTTATTCTGAAAGTATATGCCTAGTCGTACGTACATCGCCAAGGAGGAGTAGAGCACCAGGTCATAAAGTGAGCAATGAGAGATTGATTTTGCTTTTGGAGGCTAATGCTGCTGCAGACTGTAAGCTGAACCCTTGTTGGTTTATTTGACAGAAAACTTAAGAGAACTCAAAGGCATTTGGAAGGGTCAACTGCCAGTCATCTGGATGTCAAACAAGAAGACTTGGATAACCCTTCAAATATTTGAGGACTCATTCAGCAACCATTTTATCCCTGAAGCGGAGAGGTACTGTACTTCTAAGGGTCTGCCCTTTAAGGTGTTGCTAATCCTGGACAATGCCCCTGGTCACCTGGCCCATTTGAATGACTTTCATGCTAATGTAAAGGTGGTTTACCTTCCACCTAATACCTCTTCCCTGTCACAGCCAATGGATCAGGGGACCACTGCCTCTTTCAAGGCCTACTACCTCTGAAGAGCTAATTGCTATAGCTCTCGGGGCAACTGAGAAGGACAAGAACTTTACTCTCAAGGACTTTTGGAATTCGTACAATATGCTTCATCCTGTGAAGAATATTGGTGGTGGTTGGGAGGAAGTGATGCTAACCAACTTGAATGGAGTATGGAAAGAAGCATGCCCCTACTTTCGAGGTTTTGAGGAGACAGTTGAAGCTGTAACCAAAAACGTAGTTGTCAAGATTAAGGAGCTCGAGTTGGAGGTAGAGGTTGATGATGCAAACGAGATCCTGGAATCTCATGGCGAGGAGTTATCTACTGGGAACCTCATTCAACTGGAAAAGCAAATGATTGAAGAGGAGGAATAACTACCAAGCCCAGAGCTCACGATATTCACAAGCAAGGAATTGGAAGGAAGGTTTGTCCTGGCAGAGAAATCGCTGGCAAAGCTCGAGGCTCAGGACCCCAATGTTACCAGATACAATAAGGTCGAGAGAGGGATCAATGATGCCCCGCGGTGTTACAAGGAAATATATGAGGAGAAGAAGAGGGCATCCTGTCAGACTCGCCTTGACCAATTCTTTGTGAAGGTAGAGCCCCCACCAAAAGATTCTGTGCCTTATACCTCTATAGACTCACCTGCCCCACTACCTCCATTATGTTCTTTTGCCTCTCCAAACTCACCTGCCCCAGTCTCCTTCACTCCTGCCTCTCATGCTTCAACCTCCCAATAAACCAGTCTCTCCTTCCCTTGCAGCGCCCATTTCAGTGCGCAAGCCAACCACACGAGTAAAGATGAGAATAATGCACTGTACTGTAGTATAATTTTACTATTGACACATTTAAAAGGTAAGCAATACTATTACGTTTAGTCTTAGTATTTCTTTTATCATAGATTAAGAACTTTTATTATTTTCCAATGTTTAAAATTATTTCGGTTTGAATTTAGGTTTTTCAGACATATGTCGAAATCCGACTTAACTCAGCAATCGGGAACAGAACTCTGATGTTAAACGAGGACCCCCTGTATTTGGTAATTTTGTAAATAAATTAAAACTAGATCCTTCACATAACCAAACAGTTAGATAACAATATTAACTTGATATATACACACACAACAATGCCGCATGGCGACATATTCTTCCGACACGCTCAACAAACTGTTCAGTGCGTTAAGTCCATATTTACGATGCAAGCCACATAGGTCAAAAAAATTATATATCAATAATTTACAAGAGATGCATTGTAGCGATGAAACATAATAAGTCAAGGACATTGTAAACCAAGGACCCCCTGTATATATAATGAGCCCTCGTTTATCGCGAGGATTCAGTTCCAGGACCACCCATGAAAGGTGAAAATCCGCGAAGTAGCATTATATTTATTACAGATATTTTACATTTATTTTTACCTTTACTGTATAAACCCTCCCTGCACTGTTAACAACTCATCCTTTACTTTATTAATAACAGTGTGCAAGCGTAAATTTATATGAGTGTGACAGGTAAGTTTACCATAATTAACAGCACGCAAGCGTAAAGCTATACGAACGTGATAGGTAAGCTTACCGTGAATGAAGTGATGATGACATTCACATACTGCACAGCCATTGGCGGCCGACAGCCGAGACACTTCTTCCTTCCTTCAGCATATCTAACAGTTTTACCTTATCTGCTATGGTCAACATCTGCCGCTTAGGCTCACTACCAGAAGCCTTACAAGATGAAAGATGCTTGGGCGGCATTGCAGGGGTTGAAATACTGTACACATGCTAAATTTTCACAAAAAACAAGCACAATGTATTAAGAGGCACAACGAGAAAGGTGCACACGTGAGTAACTGAATGGGTGAGGCGAGACAATGGAAGATGCTGGGAGAATCAAGTTTCAATCAAAAAGCCAATCAGACCCCAGTATACAGAACACAATTCTGTGATTCGTCGTCTCCCACCCATCAGCTAATAGCATCTCGTGTACTATCTCATGTAGGTGCGACCCTTTGCGTTTTCCGAAACGCCAATACTGGTATTGTATTTTATATGATACAATACTGTGAGTTACATGTTTAAATTTATGTTTTTTAACGTTTTATTATTCTTAGGCTAGGAAATACTTTTTTTTTATCAATAAAATAATGAAAATACTGGAAATTTTAATATGTACTATTTCACGTAGGTGCAACCCTTAGCGTTTTCCGAAACGCCAATACCGGTATCGTATTTTATATGATGGAGTACTGTGAGTTAAATGTTTAAATTTATGTTTTTTACTATTTTTTACTGTTTTATTATTCTTAGGCTAAGAAATACTTTTTTTTCTTTTTTTATCACCAAAATAATGAAAATACTGGAAATGTTAATATGTAGTATCTCACGTAGGTGCGACCCTTTACGTTTTCCGATACGCCGATTCCAGTATCGTATTTTATATGATGAAATACTGTGAGTTACATGTTTAAACTTATGTATTTTTTACTATATTTTACGGTTTTATTAATCTTAGGCTAGGAAAACTTTTTTTTTTATCAACAAAATAATGAATATATTGGAAATTTTAATATTTCCACATATCGTGGATTCCCGTGATATACGGTACCCAGAAAATTTGAGATTAATATACATATGCTCGCCAAAAAACTCCGCAATGCACTGAATTCGCAGAAGGTGAATCGCGATATAGCGAAGGATTACTGTATATTTTTTTAGTTATTTTAGCTAAGGAAAAGGAAAACAATGCAGTACTCCATTGTTTTTTCTTTTAGGCCTTCACATATACTGTATGTTATAAAGTAATATCATTGGTGAAGTAATTTATGGTTTGGCTCCAACAAAGAAAATATATATATATATATATACTTTATATATATAATTTCTTCATATTTAACACTGCAGTGCAAAAACAATTCTATATTATCACAATAATAAGTTTCAAAATAAATACAGTATAATTAAATAACTAAAATTTTCCTCAACTTCTTATGAACACAATATTAAATCAAATCTTTAAAAAAATAATTACTGCTACAATATGAGGAAAAACTTTATTGTTATGATAACTGCATAAGTGTTACATATTCATAAATCAGGACATCATATAATCTCCATTTTTCTACACTACTAATTACGTTCATATACGAAATAAAAGCAAAAGTTAAGATTATCTTGGAAAAAAAAATATAGAGAGAGAGAGAGAGAGAGAGAGAGAGAGAGAGAGAGAGAGAGAGAGAGAGAGAGAGATATCAAGGCAAAAATATGCTCGTAAAAAATTATATCTATACACGTACAAATAAAAAAAAAAATACTGCCAGTAATATGCAAAATTACTCTACCAATTTAAAAAGTTGCATTTAAGGCATATAGTAACAACATAGCAATCTGAATATTGTTTCAAAAAAGATTCTTTCAATAAAGGAACATATAACTCATATTTGTGTAAATGTCTTGGGAACTATTATACATATTAAATATGGATGCTCAAATTCAACAGCTACACGTAGTATTAAATACTGTAATAGCAGCCTAAGTATTTCTAGCTTTGTATTATAATAATAGCAAGTGATTGGAAAACAATTTCTAATGATAATTTCAGCTAAGATATACTGTATATGATTACAATCATAAATAAAAATGAAATACAAATATACTCATTATAACCGACAGGGCAAAAACTAACTGAATTGTAAAGAGATTCATTCAAAAGTTACCAAAGATGTATGTTAAAGTTACAAAACAAAAAAATTGACACACTAGAATCACTTTTCGCAGACATCTTCCAAATGTGATTCTACAATACAGGAAGCACTTATGGCTAAATCCCAAAAGCTAGATTTAAAAGACAAGCTTAAAATAATTAAGATATTTCAAGCCTTAAACATCCACTCATCCTATTAACCAATAGTAAGGCCAAAGCTCAACTTGAAAAGAAACTTTTGGAATAACATGTATAACAGCATAACACTGGATGAAAAGATTAGAAAGGCATCTCAACTTGAAAAAAAAGAGGAAAAATATTAAGATATACTGTAAACAGAAAGCCAAGTTCTGTAAGTATAATTACCTATGATAAACAGTCCATAAAAGTAGTTTATATATGCCTTTCAAACTTGTCAGTTACTGACATACCTTTGCCAAGGTGAATTTTCATACAAACCGTATTCTATATGTGAGAATCATAGAATGAGAAATCTTGACCACAAGTTTAAACAAGCGACGTATGAGACAAGCATAGAACTATAGTGGTGGGTCTCAATATATGATGATTCGGTGATCAGAATAATACTTACTATAATATAAAAATGAGAAGTACATTATACTTTTCCCAGTTACTGTAGCAGGTACAAATTAATATACTACGAACTGTTTTGTGTTTGGGAAGAACAAATTGAGCGGTATAATGAGTCATTCTTAAATTTATAAAACATCTAAATTCTAAATACTTTGAATACAAAAATCTAAGCTCAATTAAAATACAATTGATGGTTTACACTATTTAAGAAGTCAAAAATAAGTACCAGGGTTATTAAACAAGAGGAAAAGTATACAAGGTGGTGTTAGTAAAGTATGTTAAATTGATTCTTATGCTGATAAATTTAACTAACTACTGGAAGGATACATGTCTTCAAGAGCTTCTGGAGAGTCTAAGCATGAAGAGAAACTATAAGCACATCTCCCTGGCATCATATGAAATACTAAGTAGAGAAGAAATAAGTTCACATTAAGAATTAAATCATACATTGTACAAATGCAGGCATACAGTTTATAGCAGATACTACCTTGATTACAATTTTAGATCAGTAATAAGACTAACAATGTCTTACAGTTTTTCTTATAATTTATACATGTATTGATATACTTGACTAAAGACTTTACGTAACTTACAGAAATATCCACTATTAACTAACAAACTGCCAAGAGAGAACTGTCACAAACATATACTACTTTGTCTGTCTAAGTTTTATGACCCAGATACTCCATTAGTTTGGCCTGTCTCTTCTCTTTTAACCCTTTGTAGTTCAATGATGACTTTGGCCAGTGCCTCTGGATTTGCCCCATTCTCACATAATCGTACGCACAAGGCAAGGGTTGTTTCATCTAGCCCTGCAAGTGTAATTATGAGTAGTACATACAGTTTATATTACTTGTAATAAAATATTTCTCCAGAACACAACCTAGTATATTGATAAATCTGTAACCACTGGAATACTATGTCTGTTAAAGTTATTAAACCGGCAACGATACAAAGCTAAATTACAATAAGGTAGAAAGTATGATCTCTTTCTAGGCCCAATAAGAAAGGAAACTTAATAAGTAAAAGTAGGAAAAGGTTTATTAATATAGGTAAACCATATTTTCAGGGAATCCTGTAAAACTTGCTTGCACATAGATATTTCTACTTATAATGCTAGGTATGCATATAATAGACTCTCAAGTACTTTTCAAGTTGCTAGTTAAATGCTCAGTGCACGTGCAATGCAAGGAATAGAATGCTATATAAGTGCAAGGTGCTAGGTGGTTCTTTTTAGCATATCTTCCTCTCTTCATTACATCAAATAGTATACACCCTATGTCTGTCTAGAAATCTGAGGTACTAAACAAAATTATCCTTGTGTGTACAGAGACACATCAAGTATAATACTACGTATAAAACTTCATAAATACTAAAGGTCTTAATGAACTCAACTGGTTCAGAGTAAATTATCTTCATATTTGCACAGTGATCAACATGAACGATAATGCAAACTACTTCAGACAACTCTTCGGCTTACTTCTTTCCCTAACGTTTACTCTGCACCATATACTGTCGGTGTCTAAATCTGCAAGTACCTTTACATGGAAAGAAAACATTAAGTGAGATATGTTTCTAAAATCAGGTGCAATATACTGTACCGCTGAAGATAGTATGGTGTTCATAACTACAACAGAATGCATATATGTCTGTCCTTTTTTCTTCTGTCATTTATATTATCTATCTATATACATAAGCCATTTTCTCTTATATGGGGAGTGGCTGTGGCATGATAAAATACTCTGACTCTTTGGGAAGAGAAAATACAGAGGAAGGGATTCCCAGTCCCCTTGTTCCACCCCATTCAGTCGACTCTTACGATACGCAGGGGAACACGGAGAAAGTAGTCTAGCCCCCCTCTCTTAGGGAGATAATTTTATCTATTCATTTTATAGCAAGTAAAAAAACCTAATTCATATCCACTACATGCAGTGCATACGAGTACCATATTCTTGTATCCTCATTATTAGAGATATCTCATTTAGTAGCCCACTACAATGAGTATGCAATACCAGTCAGCAGTCTTTCTTTCTCATTACTAGAATGCTTATAAATATGCCTAAATTCAAGGTGGCAAACTTGAACAAGTCTCAACAATATTCTATCTTCACCTTTTCACAAAGAAATTTGTATACTGAATAGGTTAAATCCTATGTGATTGTAATCTGTAAGTTAAATCAATAAACAGTTTGCATTATCACTACAAAAACTATGCAGAAACTGTCCTCTTACACCATCAAAGTATAATAAATTTTCTCATTATTTATAATCTTTTGTCATTAAAATAATAAAAAATATCTTATGGATAAAACACACAAGCTCACCTCTCACCCTGTTTTGGTAGTTGGTCTACGAAAAAGAAGAGGATTATTGTAATAATAAATTTGCTAATCAATAACATAGACTGTATATTCCCCTATCAACCCTGGCTAACTAGTCATATATTAATCTCCTTATAATTGAATTGTTTGTCACTACTGGTGTAAGAGTTGAAAAAAATTCCATTTACATAATACATATGATGGTTTCTACATTGCCTTAGTAAGTAACATATGGTTAAACCAAGAAGTATCCTTGCTATAAGAAATTTATAATTAGTACTAAAAACATTCTCATGTTGGCAGAGCAAGCAATTTCTACCCAACAGCTTTCTACATAGAAGGCCAATCTGGCAGAATGGTAATGCTTGCAACTTTCATTAACTAAGTCATGGGTATGAGGCCCTCCACGGTCTGAGGTTAGAAAGAGCATTCATTCAGGGTAACAGCCGCACTAGCCAAAACCAAAAGTACTTTGTGAGAAAGCACTGTTCTAGCACTTAATAGAAAAGGGAGTCAGTGACGTAAAACCGATCACATCTTCCTATATAGAGGTGTCTGTATTAAATCTCAACCTGAGAATGATGCAAGAGTCTACAGTCAATTCTCGTGTTAGGCATACTAAGGCCATAGGATACAAAAACATTAATACTGTTTGAAGATAAAGTAGGCTTTTCTAAATTATTTTGGCTTCAAGGTAAGCCTAAGTGAATTTTAATATCACCAACTAATATATAATAGATATAATCTATTTCAGTTCAAACCAAATTTATAATTTTTTTTTTATGAATATAAGAAACAAATATACACTCCAGTACCTGAACACGCAAATTATTATATCCTTAAACACTACAAATAACTTTAGGGACTGTTCTGGGTTCATTTCAAATCTGCTACCATGTCAAATATTATATACTTGTTCACTATGCAAATAAGTAATATGCTATAAATTATGAAATTAAAAAGCTGATGTAAACGACACAAAAAAAACTTTTAAACAGGGAGAACCCTGATTCCCAATAATCTGCAACACTACTCAAAGTTAGTTACGAGTTTTTAAATTTGCATAAAATAACTTAATTTAAGAATATTCAAATTTAATTGATCTTAAGCATGTTTAACCTCTGGCTTTAAAAAAAAAAAAAAAAAAAAAGAAGAAGATTCAACAACCATACGAAAGGACATTACATGCTACCTGTTACATTGTTTATGCAGCTTTAGACAAAAAGAGTTAGATATGGAATAATTTAAAATTAAATTACATTTCTCAATGTAAATTTTGAACAAAATACAATATCTGGCATATAAATAGAGCATTTTCAATGAATTGAAGACCACGAATATCAGAACTTCTCCTCATTATGTTCTCATTTGTGATTATCATTCTTTAGAGAACATTGTTTTTCAACTTTTCTAATTATTGGCAGTATGTAACAAATACCAACAGCTTTAATTTTCCACACTTGGAGCATTTAGCTGAGCTAATGACATTATAGGGGACTTAAAGTGATACTAAACTAGAAAATATATCTGGGGTTGAATGAAGTGAGGTGCAAAATGTATATGAAGAGAATATATAATCTAAGAATACAATTACTTCATGAAAGATATATAACACAGTAATGTACTCATTGTTCTAGGTACTGATAATGGTCTACAGTCTGCAAAAAAAATCCATAAAAAATCCCAGATAAAAGAGCTATGATACTTCATGAGCTTCTTTCCTTCCAGAGAAGTCTACATTCCTCTTTCCTAGGTTGTCTGTAAAACTTTATATGACGAGAGAAAAAGCTGTTTTGTGAGAAAAAACAAACAAACAAATATTACTGGTCTCCATACTGACTCCTTGAAACTATGATCTTGAGAAATAGAATGACAGACAATGGCTACTGTGACAACAAATGATGATGGGTAGTTTTATGGAGTTTCCGTGAATTGGAGTGTCAACCTACATTGCCTGTATAGCTAATAAAAGAAATCATCAATGTGAACTTGTGGCTGCATCTATATGTTCTGTCTATTTCTGGAAGCTGCTTGATTCTGGGTGCGGCAGAGCCACCCCTGGAGAGAGACTCTTGACAGGTTGCATAAAGACACAGAAAAATCCTATACTACATTCTCTTCCAATATTTTATTCGAGTGCATTATAATAATTCAAGTAAAACTCATTCAGTTTTCTAGTACTGTATTACCAATTACAAAAATCACTTCATCGAGTAAATTTAGCTTCCTTAATATCGGTAAGAAAGGGCAGGTGAAAAAAAAGCAAAATTATGATAATTATGAGGAATGGTTCCACTGATTAGAGGGGGGGCCACGGTGGTAAAGTACCCGAGTCTGAAAGTGAAATGCCTGACAAAAGTGGGGTTTGCTCCTACTGCATGATGCTAGGAAGGGCATTCAGCTTTTTTCATCCAACTCCAAAATGACTGCATCAACTCCCAGTTAAATAGGGACTAATTGGGACATGTAAAACGGTAAGAGAAAACTCCATGCATTAGAGAAATAAGAAGGAATATGAAAATCTACATGTGAAATAGTTACAATAGTGTTAGCAGTAATTTTCTGTGGCATGCCAAAAACTAAAAGTAAGTAAAGTATGACACAGTTTTTCAGAAGAGTTCATCACCATGCTGCTTTATTCCAAGAACATACCTGTATTTAAAAGTTGAGACATCTCCATTAGGATCTGGAAGGTCTCCTGTGCATCAACTCGAGATCCACCCGATGCCATGGCGTTGTCTCTCATCCCCCACCAACTCGTTTGACCACCTCCACCAATCTTATGTAAGAAAGAAAATGTTTAGTTATATATTTTGATTTCTTATACTAATACTCATAAATAATGATATCGCCCATTTTTTTGCTGTAAAATCTTTTTATATACCAGAATACAAAAATTAAACAATTTTTGTGACGAAAAAAGCATAAAGAATATCTTAAGAGAAATTCCTTAAAAAGGCATGAAAAATATTGTTCCGCATGCAAATAAAATCTTCAGTCAACAAATTGAGAGAAAATAAATACAGTATTGTGATTCAGGAGTGTTGACAGAGTACTGTATCTATTATTGTATATTATTATAATCATTACTATTACTTCCCGAAAGCTAAGCTATACTAGAGGAAATAATATTGCTGGGTATAAATGGAAGCTTGTTCACAAAAGAAACGCTTGAATCCATGGAAGAGTTCAGCTTAAAATGAACACAGGAATGAAACCACTACCACATTTTACAAATAATATATACAATCAGTGATGGAATATGCTGGCCCTGCTTGGTCTTCTAACACTAAAAAACACAACACCCTACAGACTATACTAAACAAAGCCTAGTTATAATCATAAGGTCCACAACTAACTACACCTACAGGCTACCTACACTACGAAACCACATCCCTCAAAGACCACCTTGACATGAAAGGCAAAAAATACTTGCTGCAACCTCCGCAATCCAGCTTCACCCTCAATACTACACTGTAGAACACCCACACAAACAGGGAAACTCTAAAACAACACATAACTCATGATATCACACACAAATAGTGCCATCTCTAGCATACACAACACAGCTGCAGGAACAGCTTCCTCCTGCCCATTCTGCAAAGTGAGCACCACTCAGCCCTTCTGAGCTATGAGAAGGGGCTGGATGACTCCATCGGTGATGCCTGTCCAGGAAGTAACATGTCATCTCATACAATCAAACACATTATGAAAAACTCCACCACACAGCCAGATACGCAAGCAACACACCATACATTCCCTGCAAACTCTGTGGAAGAGCCAGGGGAAATTGCACCATGCAGTTTCGGAAAAGACAACAACAGCACAGGATGTAAGACATCTTAAAAGACATTGGTTAGAAGACAAGATATACAGCATCCTAGAAATGCGACCTTTTACTATACAGTATTAATAATCTTATCTTTCAGAAAAAAACAGTAATAACTTAGGTCAAGTAATCATTCCCCAAGCCAATGGTATAAAAAAAAAATAAAAAAAAGGATTGATCTATTACACACAACAGTAAGTCGAGGTCTAGACTACTCATTCAAAACATACAAAAAAGACACATAAGCAGGCCAAGTCAAGAGACATCTAATTGTTAACTTGAAAAGTAAAGAATTCCTCTAAACAGCCAGTAAAATAGAAAGGCTTAGACAGAAGACTAAAATACTCGAGAAAAAACATGTAACCAAAAGCAAGAATACACATCGAAGTATGTCCACAAACAATCTATGTATGTCACAACAGGATGATGACTCAAATTTAGTATAGACAATGGTAAACATACATATATAAAATAAAAACATATCAATGAAACACAAACTGACAGTTGAACAGATATAAATAGGTAGAAATATATGTATTACATTGAGTTAGGACAACTGGCAGCAAAACTGGCCAATGAAGTGACTGCTCATGGGCAGTATGACTGAAAACTGAGGTGACTGCCAGCGGCAGTTTGCAATTACAATATCAGCTGTCAAAGGGAAATAACATACAGAAAGTGCAGCAATTATTAATACATCATGTTTGCTACGGTTTGTTTCCTTGGCTAAGGCTACAAAGATTTTTGTGAATGTAGCTGTAAAATGAGATAAGTAAGTGACTGCCAAAGTCAGCTTGAATAGCTGATGAAGTAGATTTCAAAGAACATATGAACACATAAAAATACAAAGTAACCAATAGTCTATTTCTTGGTTACATACATATTTACTTGCAGACATATTTGAGTAATTATCTAGAAAAGGCATCATAAATTCGTCATATCAGTACTGAGTTATGGCAGTTCTTATGGCTCAGATATTGTGTAGGCAAACATACATTTTTACAATTCTAGAAAAAGTTTAAAGGATGGACACTGTTAAGCAGAAACAGTTGCTGAAGGAGCTATGCGTTGCTGGATTGTCATGTGAAGATATTTCATGCTCAAATCAGGAACTCAGAGTAGCTATACTCCACTTCAAATTCCCTAATGTTCCCTAGCTTCAACCTGTCTGTGTCCATCCCTATTTGAATGGGGAATGATAGTGAGAAAGTTCAGCAAACAACGACTGTATTAAGAATATGGAATTCCCTTAATTGGCAATCTACATGACAGATCGCATTACTAAACACATCTGATGCAATGAATTATTACAATCTTAGAAAATATATAAGCCTATTAATAAAAAAACATTTTCAATCAATCTTTAGTAGTACTGCCTAATTCAGTGAATACTGCTATAGAAGAGAATTATGAATTTAGCAAAGGTAACTATAGTAACCTGTGCAGATAAAATACAATTCTCTATTTAAGTATAGATGTCATAAATTCATCCTGTAACTAATAATGCTTTTCACACTGAGTAGAATATAATGAAAGGACATTTTAAGCAAAACACCCAGGAAAGAAAATAGATTCGTGTAATTGCACAATGGAATAGTTAATTATACATCTATCTCAAAATATCAACTTGAAAATATAAAAATTTCAGGAAGAGGTTAAAATCCAAAAACTAGCACTTTTTTAACAATAATGTGCCCCATATATATAAAACTAAAGGACGGGGACCGGCATAGTGAAGAAGAATTCTAATTGGTTTAATAGCATTGCTTAAATTCAGCCAATGGACAATATGATAGTGAATAAAATTACAATCATATGTATTCAGTTTCTACTTCTTTGGACATAAGTACCAAACAAAATAGTACTTAGTGACAAAAGATTAAAACTACGAGGAAAAATATATAAAATCACATTTTAATCTCCATAAAATAAATTAAACTCTCTATAATAACATGACAATGAAGTGGTGCAACAGCCAATAGCAAAATAAGGTGGTGAAAATACATCATCATAAAGTACAACTCTAGCTTACTGAGATTATCTGATTTCTGACAATGGTTACATGCATATTTCAACGTGGCCCCTACACATCATAAGTATATTTGATGCACTACTGTTATAATACTTGCTATTTAACAATATTTACTACATATGTTATACACGCACGATATATAATTTTATAAGTATCAGCTTAGATACGAATATTGTGTAATGATTTCAAATATTTTCTGAAAATAGCCTCATATGTGATATAAAAGCCTGTGTCTCTTAAACACATGCAATAAAATTACACATCCATTAATCCTCTCGTGCAACATAAGTTTCAGTAAGTTTTCTTTTCCATGCTCATTTTTGAAATCCTGTCTCTGGTCTGCAGTTTATTTTAGTGCGCCGAGATATATTGATTCTCAGTGTTTTCCTTCCCCAAACCTACATTTATCATATTACACAGTATATCAATGACTTCGTTATTTGTTGTAGTTTTTCATGAATCAATAAAAAAAGAGAAATAATTATTCATAGGAACGTTTATGGACATGGAATAAAGTGTGCATAAAGAGACATACGGTCTGAGTGATGAGTGAGGGAGACGGAAACTGCCTTTGTTTTATGCCTCAGCCTCAAAGCCACGTCACTGGAGAGGGTTGCTAATTAGTTCATTCGGGAGACAGTGAGGAAACTTAAGCTCACCCAAAAAATAATGCCATTGGCGTGATTGTAACTATTCAAAAATAATATTTTTGTTCAAATGGACGCCAATGGCATCACGGTGCACAATTAGGCCCTCAAATTTTATAAACGCCATTGACGTCACCGTGCATGAGAGGGTTAAGAATAAGGTGAAAAAATATTATTCCTTGCTATCATGCTAAAATAAAGTACAGTACAAAAATATAATGAAATAAACATAGCAACAGAAAAAAACTAAATTACCAAGATTATTTGTGAAAATCTGAAGAATTTAGTTAAAAAAGTACAATATGTACTCATGTACTAGCCTAATTTCATAGATGGGTTCTCAGATGATAATATGGGTTCATATATTAGCTGAATACTGTTTTAGAAGTGATTTAATTCAATCTTACTATGAGTTCAAAAATGAAAATACAAGAGCCAGATGGCTATATACATTTATGAGCAACAAAAGAGAAAAGAGCTAGTGAACTGTGGCCACTATCAAGTACTTATTTAAAAAATAATATAATATATTTATCTACAAAATAACTGTCTTCACTCTTCCTTCAAAAACGGTAGAATGGTAAAGTCATACCCTATTCCAGTTACTAATACAAGCAAGTGCATGTAGGTCTGTATATATCATATGAAAGAGTTATAGACCATAGCGATAAGTATACTGTATAGCCTAAAACAATGCTGCATATTAGTAATCAAAGGAAAGCAAACCGACACACTACGGTCAATGCTCATATGATGTACATGAACCCTATATTTTTGGAATATTTTCGGTCACAAGTAAGCTGTGTGGAGTTTTTACATGAAACAGACTATTACAAAAGATATACTGTGCTATTCACAAATTACAAAAGTTAATCCAAGAGTAAAAGCTTCAATTGCATTGTAAGGCTATATAAACATAAATGACAGCAATAACAATATAAAAGTAAAAAAAAAAAAAAAAAAAAAAAAATCTTGGTACAGCAAAGATTTACCAAATTGTCAATATTAGGCAGCTATATTGCACCATAAATTGCATACCGTACAGGCACATAAAATTATATTAACATAATAAAATAAGGATACACCAAGGTTTATACACATAGCCTAGGTGAAAAAAATTACAAAATGACAGAATATCCTGAGACATCTTTGTGAAGACAATTTAAAATATATTCTGAATGCTGCAAGAGGTATATGAGACAATTCAGAGAACCATAAATACTGTAACAATCTCTGTATACACAAGGGATATAATTCTTAAGATGGGTGGCAGAGTCAAAGCAATATTTTGACTTTTATAAAATAAATGTTATTTTTAATATGATGATATGTGTCTCAAACTGCCATAAGATCTAAGTAAATAAAGCAGCTTGGTATATCCTTCAATTTTAAAGCAAAACTAGAAAATAAAAAATTAACTAATACTAATTGCTATAAGAAAAATCTTAAAAAATGAACTACAACTAGATGCTACAGACAATATACTGGAGAAACTAAAATAACCAAGTAGAAAGTGGGAATAGCTACCAGAACACATTCCATCACCACAACTATCTTACCCCCCAGATCATCAGGCTAGCCTTCGGCGTGAAGAATATACAACCAAAAGGCAAGAAAGGCTACAATAAATGCCATGATGATTTGATAGGGACTGTAACCCATGTTTAAAGAAGTTGAAAGAAGGTTTGATCCTTACAAATGCAAAAGGTGATGCGATACACTGCTTGATGATCTCTAGTTTTCTGCACTTATACACTGAATCTGAAAATATATGAGAACATTATCAATTACTAGTTCACCATTGTCTTAGGTAAGTGTGTATGTCAAAGAGTCCAGAAATTGATTGTAATACAGTACAAGGTTAATTTGGTTAGTTAGGTAGGTCTCTTCATCACCAGTTAATCATAATTGAAATTTGTCTTCCTTAGTTCAGATACTCTACCAAATTTACAAACTTATCATGGGTACATAAGTAAGCGTTTACCTTTTAGTAAAAGAGTGGGTAACACTATAAAATTGGAAAACCGCAATGTCAATTATCAGCTCATTAGGGGGTGTGAATGTAAACATTTACCACCTTACAAAATAGCATAATAAATTTCAAGAAATTTTTCGGTCAAGATTCGGTTTTTCCACTCCTCTTCAAATAGTAATTCTTTGAAACATATGTCTAATACTCACCTTGATCACTCCAGGAAAAATGTCACTGAAAAAATCAAGCAAATAAATTTTAGGTTGATTATTAACAATAAGCAAAGTCTGAGAGGGCCATTGTATACCTGAGACACAAGACCGACACTTTCAATTCTCAAATGAGCAATGCTGCTGCATTAACACCCAAATTTACCCAATTAACGTGCATAAATAATAATCTAACCTGGCATAACCAAACCTAGGTTAGGTTGCTTAGTTACATACCTTAATAGGATAAATTTGGGTAATTATGCAGCAGCGTGCCTTACTTGAGAACTGGCAATGTTGGTCTCGTTTCTTGGGTATACAACATCACCTCTCTGGCTTTGCTTATTTAAAATAAAAAAGTTTAAATGTATCTGCCTGCTTAGTACCAAAGCAACAGTTTTCCGGGAGTGGGTGACTTGAGCTTTAGACATATATATCAAAGAATTACTATTTAATGATTTATAATTACGAGTTATGGGGTCTGCCAAAACAAGTCCTTCGCAAGAAGGCAACCGTCCTAGCCCTTGGTTGATAAGGGAGTCCGTGACGTAAAACCGGAACAACCGGAGGGGTGCATAATGAGAATAAAAAAAAAAAAATTCTAACTGGGAGTGTGAACATAACATTTATTCAGATCCTTATAGTAATCCAGCATAAAAAGGGGCAAATTCTTACAAGTAGGAGGTGAAAATTAAAAATGTTCAGTATTAATGATGTGTTATGTATGAATACGACCTCGAATACCGTCGAAAAACGTAAGATAACCTAGCTTAAAAAACTGCAGGTATAATTTTAGAAGAGGGGATTATTCTCTTAAAATAATAATGACGCATAGCTCACGCTCATGGATGCCCCCATGTGCAGGCGAGAAGTTCTCACGTGGCTTTCCCTGTTATAGAAACCAAGCCCAAAATTTGGCGGGGTTTTCCCCCCTTCTTTGAAAGCCTATTGGTGTAGGCATAGTAATTGAGTCAAGCAGCATGCGAGGGAGGCAGAGTACATTTGGGGCCCATACAGACAACATTTACGATAAGGGGATGGGGGGGGGTTATTGAGGTTTAGAGGAACTCTGTAGCTTCTAATAAATTAAGTGTTAAGTACCTTGACATATCTATTTTCACCTTGCACGATTGAGCCCTGGCCTGGAGTGTAGAAGAATATAATAATATCTACACGACAGTGGTGGCAGCGAAAAGTACAACTCTGACACGACAGTGGAGAACGACTACAAAATACGACAGTGGTATACCGCAGGCACGACTACTAAATCCAAAAATAAAACCGCTTTTTTCTTTATAGTTTTCGTTGTGAAATAAACGAATCTGAACTCCATTTCTGGCACAAACAACATTGGTAATATTCCCCTAAGGGGGTCTGGGGGGCGCAGTCCCCAGTTAGGGAAAATATAACTCTAAGGAGGTTCGGGGACGAAGCCCTTGGTTAGGCCAAACGCTGATGCATGGAACAAGCTTCCTAGTAGGATAGTAAATGCCAATACCTTAGACACCTTCAAATGTAGATTAGATAGACATATGACAGAGGTAGGGTGGGTATGAATAGGTTAGTGCTTATTAGAAAAATCATAAAAAGAAAAACAGAATAAATAAGCAGAGTAGAATAGAATAGGTTAGACATGCTGAAAATACAATTCAAAAATGGAGCTGCCTCGTGTGTGCCAGTAGGCATGTTGCAGTGTCCTCTATTCTTATGTTCCCCTAGGATGGGGTAGGACGCACCATAAATGTTTATGGCGCCAGAATGGTAAACATTTATCAACAATATACCAATTTCCAGTTTGGCACTTGCACGGTTATTCCACTGCCACGTTCGTACCCAGTGCTATACCCCTCTTTTTATATGACAATTTTGGCAATGAATGTCATAACTGGAAAGTGTTTAGTACCAGACCATGTATGCGTTCAACTCCAGAAATGTTCATAGCACATCCCAAACAACATGAAACCATGCACAAAATTCATTATTCATGCTTTTTTGGAATAAAATATGAATACTTACCTTTAAATAAAAAAAACCCACAAAATTACACAATTACAAATGATAATTTACCTTAAAACAGGTGATTTTACACAGGTACGCAGTGTCTCCGCACCAAAATTGAAGTATTCCATTTGTTAGTCTTGATTCTTCTTCTTCTTCGGGTTTATGGTGCAGATGGCGAGACCACTCGGTCCGGCTTCTGGATGAGCTGACTGGGATTCTTTGAATTGCACATATAGTTTTTTTCTTACCCTGTTTAATTTTCCTCTGTCGTTATATAGTTGTTTTCTATGACAAATATATCTATTAACAATTTGCATTGACAAATCTCGAGATAGAAATTACTATTGGCCAGCAGTAAGAAAACCAACTCTGAAGTTCGTTTTCTTTAAATTCACATTGTTATTGTCAGGTCTTTTTTCATTATGTAATGGACCTCTTCTCTTATTCGTCGTAGCATGAAGAAAATTACAGAAAGTAATTTCTGAGACAAGATCTAGGTAAAGGTCCACTATAACTCCGGCGCCTTAATTCTACCCTCCTCTATAAGGTAAAGTTACTTCGCATTGGCATATTTGTACTAACCTAACCTAAACCTAGCCTAATCCAACCTTAGGTTAGGTTAGTCTAGTACAAATATGCCTGCGAAGTAAATTTACTTTATTAAGAAGGGTAGAATTAAGGCGCCGGAGTTATACGATACCTTTACCAAGATCTGTTACCAGTATGAGGGAAGCTCTTTCTATACACTTTGAGCAAGGTGTTTTTCTGGTGTGTTTTACCTCTTTCTTTTTTCTGTGACTTGGCAATGTTGAACTCTGCTCGAGACTCACTGGGCATGGAGCTCAATCTCACTCAAAACCTTCTCCATGGACTTTTCATGTTAGGCTATTTTTTCATCTATCCCTCATGGCTCTGACCGATTTCCTTTGCAGTTTACTATAATCACTTGCCTTATTTGACCCAGGATTGTTTATTTAACAATATCAAAGTAATAAAATGTAAAGTTATGCAACGAAATTTAAGAAATGGTACTGTGAATTTGGCCGAGGAGCCTCCAGTGAGTGGCAGCTGCAGCTATACTCACTCTTTCAAACTCACTGTGGCCAAGTGACTTGCTTATTCAAGAACCAAGGCAATAGTCGAGAAACAAAAATGTTTTTTGCTCTAATATATATATATATATATATATATATATATATATATATATATATATATATATATATATATATATATATATATATATATATATATATATATATATATATATATATATATATATATATATATATATATATATATATATAGCCCCATTGCACCTTGTGAAGAGGGTGATAGAGCCAGAAAACTCACATTCATCACGAGCCACCTACATAACTCAACTACTCTTCTTAGCTCACTGAAGATAAAGGCCCGATTTCTTAAACAGTGTAAACCTAGGATACCATATTGTTAGTTAGCTAGACACACAAATGGATTTTATAAACTCATCTGACGCGGTTCTCTGTATGGCTAGGATCCCATGTGGGATCCTAGCCATACACAGAACCGCGTCAGATGCGCTTATGAAGTCCATTTGTGTGTCTAACTAACTAACAATATGGTATCCTAGGTTTACAGTTTAAGAAATTGGGCCAACGGTTCGCCACAACTCCCACACCACCATCCTGCTTTGGTCACCACAAAGAGTTTGTGGACAGGGTCTTATGCAGAAAGACCCGACAGCTGCAGTTGGTTGATCCCACCAGTTTCCTCACATTGTAGCCCCTCCCTGACCAGACTGTCACAGTTAAGTGTGCTTGCAGGTGCGATATATATATATATATATATATATATATATATATATATATATATATATATATATATATATATATATATATATATATATATATATATATATATATATATATATATATATATATATATATATATATATATATATATATATATATATATATATTATAACTAACCCAAGTTCGAAGGTTTCTTAAAATCTTAGAATTATATGTTGAATGTAGTAGGAAATTAAAAGCATTTGGATATTATCTAAAGCAACTCGAGATGTTACCATTTATTAATAAATGAATATTTGGTCCAATCATACACTCACAATACTGATACTTAAAGTACATCACAGCTTGAGTCAATGTTACAAAGTAATTTCACATGTCATGGCTTTACTTTAGGCAAGTTAACATGGCGAGGCTATTATTCACATTTACAGTACTTACTTCATATCCCCACTGTTTCTCCAGATGTCAACACTTTCCAGCATCAGATGAGTACACAATCACACTGTGATCGTTGTTTTATTACTGAGTAATTGCGAACCACTTCTCACCAAATATACCTGCCACTCATGCAATATGAAGAGTCCCACTTTGTAAATCAAAATAGGATTATATACTCGTCGTTTGGTTTATATATATATATATATATATATATATATATATATATATATATATATATATATATATATATATATATATATATATATATATATATATATATATATATATATATATATGATTGACATACAAAAAAAAATAATAATGATTTAACAATCTCAAAAGTTAAATAAACAAGCAAAAGTTAATTTTTTTACAGTTTAAAAAGGAAACTGTATGAGAATTATTTAACAAAGATATACTCTTTAAATGGAGAGTGTATCTAAGTTATATTTTTGGAAAACTTAAGAGATGAAAACAGCTTTATGCTTAGTTACCAAAATCCTTACTGCTTCAATAAATGCAATATTTCAATACATTAGTAATATACTTTTTCATCTGAGAAAGAATTTAAGCTATTGAGGATGAATTTAAGAAGTAACTTTAAGCTAATGACAGACCTGGTTAGCTCTTCGCTGCACTTGATACAATTAAACGTATGTCTTTTGACTTCTTATATAAATAATAAATACACTTCCTAAAATAAGTACTCTCTCTTTGGCATTCATATATAATCACCGTATCTAAATGTATTAATGCAGATGCATATTTGTAATGCTACTTATATCTTACATAGTCACAAGACTTCTCTGCTAATCACTTAGATATATACATAATGCTCATGCCACAACCTACGATAAATATAATAATCTATGCACAGAGGTATGAGATTACATTCTGCCATTATTTCCTGAAACTTTTATTTAATCTCTCCTGTGAAGGCAGACACTGATACAATTTATTTCATGTTCTATGTATATGCTACTGAACTATAGTACTACAATGCGGCCTTTTCCCTTTAATGATCTCTTCTTATCTCTATGAATGATTGGTCTATCATCAAGTGAAATACATGTTACCATTTTTTTTTTTTTTGCATAAACCTGTTACATAGCAACAGGAGAATTAAATCACTTGGTAGGGACCAGACACTATGGTAAAATTCAAGCCACATAGCCTGACATCCTATTTTTTGAGAGAATCCTGTTTAGCATGGAATATCTGTGACTGTACAAAGTTTGAAACAATCCAGGGAGAATGTACTAGTAAAAGAAGGATATGTGTTGCATAAATGTATTATTTTATACAGATAGTTGCTGACTTACCACATTGATCGATTCCAACTGACTGGTCGTAAGTCAAAATGGTCATAAGTCGGTCCATTACATATTTAAAATAATTATCGGGCACTGTATAAAGTTATAATTAAGTCATATTTATCAATATTTTCTCAATTCATTATTGTTATAACTTGTTTAACAATACTCTTTTTAGGTCATTAATGTTACAGTACAAAAAAAAAAAAAACATAAAACATCTTATACTCTGCACATGCATTGGCCGGTCATGTTTTGCTGTGAATCATCGCAGTTGCTATCAGAAGCAGTAGTTAGGGTAGCCTGAGATGTAGATTTTTCATAAAAAATTTGAGTTATTTGTCTGAATGTCTGTTTATTTTTCTCCTCAAGATTCCAGTTAACTTATTATCATCTACTTTCATCTTTTCTTGTTAATGTTGTTATTCTTTGAAGTTTAAACAGCAAAGACAGAAACTGATATGAAAGAAAATGTCGTGGCCAGACAAGGAGCACATAATACTTCGTGGTCATAGTTACTTTTTTATATTTTTTCACCCTTAAGCCTTCAAACAGTTAAGACGAAAATGGGTAGGCGATAATATAAAGATTCGTGGCCAGACATGAAGTACATAACTCTTCGCAGTCAAGGCCATCTCTTATAATCGTTCTTCTTCTTCTTCTTCTTCTTCTTCTTCTTCTTCTTCTTATTATTATTATTATTATTATTATTATTATTATTATTATTATTATTATTATTATTATTATTATTATTATTATTCACAATTTATACACTCAAGACACAACAGATCTGAGATGATATAGAATTGTTGCCAAAAGTACAGTACAGTATATATTTGCCGTCAAGGTCTCAGGCATTAAGTCGAAGAGTCTTAAATCAACAACTAACTGTATATATAAGTTATTCAGTCAGAGTATGAATTAAAAAAATAACATTTGCAATTAAGACAAGTACTTTTTCTCTTACTAGAAATCAACAGACAAATAATAAGTCATATTTTGATTAGATAAAATAACACATTACACACCGCCATATTAAGTAATTGATGAGGGAAAATGTTATGATCAAATTATATGGAGATACTCTGTCAATGACAGATTACATGCCTTCTCTCATAAGAGCTGTTACCAATACAATGTCTTTGATATACAGTATATATCATTATGATATGTCTAGATGTTGTATATCTCTCTGGCCAAAGTGTCCTTTATACAAGTGCCTGAAAATATGGACACATCTCAAGAATTTTGAAACGCAAGAACAAAATAAAATGTTCAGTGATGAACACAACACACTTTAGCACTGGTAACAAAGTAGATCATCTTACCTTTATGAAATATCATAGAGCAAAAATGCTTTTCATATTAACATAAACATACATATAAGTAAATAAAATATATCATATTAATGCCTCTGTTCCGATGTGATGCCTCTAATTTGTAAACATATCCAAATAGTGAAGGAATCACTCTGTAATATCTTATAATATATCATAGAGCAACAATTCAATTACTACTGCAAATATAGTTAATATTTAATCTTCTCATACTGAAATCCTTGAAGATTATAGTCCATAAAATGAGAGCATAGACAGTTCAAGTTTTAAAACTTAAATAATTACAATTCAATTTTAAAATACTAAATGAGGTGATACAGAATTTCTGTAAACATAACGTAAATAAAAAAATGATAAAACTACTCTTTTGGCATAAATAAACATGGTTTATACATGTCTCAAAGAATTAGTTATATGACTACAACTGGTTCACATAATTACAATATAGAAATATACTGTACTTCCACGCGGCTGGCTCCTCCCTCTTATACAAAGCATAAGCCTTTTTGCAATTACATTAAAATGTAATTACCAATCATATTTCAGTAAAACATATTAGGTTACTTAAAAAGGCAGTTTCTCTTGTCAATCATGTACCATATTCTCAAAAGAGATTTATACATGTTTCATAAATGCATGCATTATAATCTAATACGTTAAATGCTATTGATTCTCACTACAATTCACAGACTTTTCTAAGAGTTAATCCTTTGGTTTTACAAGACTACACTGGTTACTTTGAAGGAAAAAGAAGTATATATAGTCAGAATAAATAAACAGTTTAAGTAATATACTTTTCTGAACAAAAGGAGTCTTTAGCTAGAGTCACTTATGTCTTTCTGTTTTCTTATGTATCACCTTCGTTTATTTTTATACTTTACTGCACTAGTCACAGTGCATTATATACAGAATAAGATTTACAGTATATAAAATCAATATTTGTAATAGGGCAGAAGCACCTATAATTTTCTTTATACTATGTATAACTTCTAATTAAGTAATAAACTAAACCTGAATTTTTTTTTTTTGTCCCACGAGACACTATTATCATTTATAACTGCAATTCTCAGTGACAAAGTCTATTTTAATGCCGAGTTCGATTTCAATCCTAAGATCAAATCGCTTACAACAATACCTTATGGAGAATACGATCGTTTCCCTTGATACACTATTTTACTTTTCCGTACTTAAATAATTTCCACCTTTTTCATTATACAATATTGCACGCCCTCGACTTGACTCCACCAGGAGCTGAGGAAGACGTCAATCCATTCCTTAGTCTTAATCTTGGTCTTCTAGGAGAAAATTCTTTGCAAGGGGAAGGTGGTGACGACGCTGTTACCGAGGTAGTTGTGGTAGTTTCAACGGAATTGTTATTGGAGATTTTGCTGGGAGTATTTGGCTGATGAAGCAGTCGGTGTAAGAGGATACGGTAGGTAGCTATGGCTGGGGAACGGGCACCCATAGGTACCCCATCTTCTAAGGACTCTCGGTTGATACCCCATTTCTCTAGGGCACCAATAGCGTCTTCCTGTTAAAGTGTTCAGATAATTAGGAGTAAAATCAATAAAGTTTAATGTATTAAACTTTATAGATTTTTACATAAAAATAGTGTAAAAACATTACCATAGAATAGTGCTGAATTTGTACCCTTTGTTAGAAAACAAACACTAATTCATTTATTCAAATTTTCTGAAAGAAAATCTTTCCAAAATATGCTAGGCTTAGAATAACTTCAGTAGGAAATATAATACAGTACAACAATGGTAAAAATACTCATGAGGATATGCTACTAAATTCATAAAGTTTTATTTCAAAGAATGTTCATCTCTAAGAACAAATTAAAATCATGCAAAAGAGTCTTCAGCAGAAACCTCAGCAGCAGTATGTTCCTCTTCTGAGAAATCAGGTGCCATAACATAGCTAGGTAAGGGTGTTGGTGGAGGTGGCGTATTGGCAAGCCACGTATGAGCTGCAATGACTTTGGGTGATGGTCTCTCAGATGGATCTTGCACTAACAGTCGAGATATGAGGTCAGTAGCTGCTGGTGATACATGCTCAGGAGTGATGTAAGTTCCAGCCAAGATATGTCTTTTCAAACCTGCCACAGTATTTGCCTTCAAGAGAACGAAAGTTTATGATCATGTGGTAAATAATAAAATAATATAGATTAAAACAATGTATAGTAGAGTCGTGTTCATAAAAACGCCATTGAAATCACACATTACAACAAATTACAGTGCTTAAAATCTTATGTGGATATTGATACCATAATTGTTGGTAGTATTGCATGAATGGAAAAACATATATCCACACAAGCTTACTAAGCTGATATTAACTAGCTTATATATATATATGGGTCTTATATAATTATGTCACATACCAAAATAATTTTACTATCCAGAACACAAGCTTGCAATTGATGCTTCAGATAACATCCTAAACTCTGAAATTATATTGAAAATTGAAATCGGACACTTACTTTAAAAGGCATATCAGCTGTAAGGACGAAGAAGAGCAAGACACCTAATGCCCATATATCTACAGCTGGACCTAAATAGGACTCATCCTGCGAGGGAAAATTAAAATACCCTGTACAGAATATGGAATTATGGATGTAACAGCAATATAGTATTATATTGATACTAAATGTCAAATGCTGTACCTCGTACAACTTAACAGTTGCTCAAATAAAATACATGACAGTGAAAAGGGGAGTTAATAACAGGTCACAAGACTGGAGATGTTTCCGAATACTGCATGCGTCATATAAACACTATTTGATCATCCTATGCAGAAAATATATTTAGACTTTTTACTTTAATCAAATATATTATCTTTATTTAATAAAACATGGACCTACCTTATAAAGTTCTGGGGCTGCATATGGTGGAGATCCACAAAATGTACTTAATTGTTGCTCTAAATCATTGACCTTCGTGGAAAATCCAAAGTCGCCTAATTTAACAATGCCGGGACCTGCCAAAAAGACATTCTCTGCCTTGATGTCCCGGTGGATGATTGACAAACCATGCTGAAAAGTGTAGCAATAATACTAATAATAATAGTAATAATAATAATAATAATAATAATAATAATAATAATAATAATAATAATAATAATAATAATAATAATAAAAATAATAATACTAATAACAACAATAATAATAATAATAATAATAATAATAATAATAATAATAATAATAATAATAATAATAATAATAATAATAATAATAGAGATTTTCGTTCGTCACGACGTGGGTCCAAGGCCCGTTACGATCTGAGGTTAGAAAGTGCATTCACTCATGGTAACGGTCGCCCTTGTCAAAACCTAAGTCCTTCGGAAGAAGACACCCTCTAGCCCTTATTATAAAGGGAATCCGTGACGTAAAACCAATCATATTATTATTATTATTATTATTATTATTATTATTATTATTATTATTATTATTATTATTATTATTATTATTATTATTATTATTATTATCATATTTATTATTATCAATTTCATTATTATTATTATTATTATTATTATTATTATTATTATTATTATTATTATTATTATTATTATTATTATTATTGTAGTGCTAGTTTACATTGCTAGCGGCATTAGACTTAATGGACACTTATTAAATTCAAGAAACTCCAACTGATACGAGAGAGAGAGAGAGAGAGAGAGAGAGAGAGAGAGAGAGAGAGAGAGAGAGAGAGAGAGAGAGAGAGAGAGAGAGAGAGAGAGAGAGAGAGAGAGAGAGAGAGAGAGAGAACTCGAATAGTAATGACAGTTAGGGAATTAAGACAGTAATTGGGAACAATCAGGAGCTGTCTTCTCATCCCCTGCAGTGACTATACAAAACAATGCTTAACACTGTGATATATATATATATATATATATATATATATATATATATATATATATATATATATATATATATATATATATATATATATATATATATGGGGGCCACAACCGAAGATAAAAGGAAGGCAACAATTATTCATTATACTGTTTGCATCCTTGCCCCTCCATTCAGTCGCTTTGAGGCAAAATTACACGTACAAAATAAATTCAGGGAAGAGGAGACTAGCTTCATCTCCTTATCTCCTATAGGAGGCTATTACGGCAGGGAGGAATAAAGCTGAATTATTGCAGTTCCCGTATCACCAATGGTTAATGACTCCACATATATATATATATATATATATATATATATATATATATATATATATATATATATATATATATAGTGTGTGTGTGTGTGTGTGTGTGTGTGTGTGTGTGTGTGTGTGTGTGTGTGTGTGTGTGTGTGCACGCGCGCGCGCGTGTGTGTGTGATTACCTAATTGTGTTTACGGGAAAGAGCCCAAAGCTCGTATCTTCCCGTCTCCTGATCGCTTCCATTTTATACTTAGTGATACTTATCATACCTGTCCTTAAAACTATGGATTGAGATAGCATTAACTACCTCCTCGCTTACCCAATTCCAATTATCAACTACTCTTACACTGAAAAAGTATTTCCTTACATCCTGCAAAGAAGTTTTCTTACGAAGCTTCAAACTATGACCTCTAGTTCTAGAGCCAGCCATATCAAAATATCGATCCCTGTCCACTCTATCATAACCATGAAGGAATTTAAAGACTGTCACCATATCCCCCCTCACTCTTCTAGCTTCGAGTGATGGTAAGTTTAATTCCCTCAGCCTCTCATCATAACTGAGATTGCGTATTTCTGGCACCAGTTTCGTGGCATGTCTTTGAACTTTTTCAAGCTTAGCTATGTGCTTTTTCAAGTGCGGATTCCAAAAGGGGGCTGCATATTCGAGTTTTGGCCTCACATAGGTTACATAAATATTTCTGAACATTTCCTTGTCCATGTGCCTGAAGGCTACCCTTACATTTGATAAGAATGCATATGCTGCCCTTACTATGCCATTTATATGTATTTCTGGACACAAATCTGCCAGTATGTTTACTCCTAGATCTCTCTCATTTTCTGTCTCTTGAAGTTGTACTCCAGCCACCGAGTAGTCAAGCTTGGGCCTTCTTGCACTTGTACCCATTCTCATTACCTTACATTTTGAAGTATTGAATTTCATTAGCCACTTTTCTGACCACTCATGCAGATTATTTAGATCCTCCTGAAGTTCTCTACCATTGTTCTCGTTTTTTACTTTCTTCACAATCTTTGCATCATCTGCAAACATATTCATGAATGAATTTACAGACTCTGGTAGGTCATTTACATATACAAGGAACAAAAGTGGCCCTAAAACTGAACCCTGTGGAACTCCATTACTAACTCTTCTCCATTCAGACACAGAGTGTCTTACTCTAACCCTCTGTTCCCTTCCTTATAAGTAAGTTTTTATCCATTCCAAAACATTTCCACCTATTCTAGCCATTGATTGCAGCTTCCTAATAAGTCTCCCATGTGGAACAGTGTCAAACGCTTTCTGGAAGTCTAGGAATATGCAATCTGCCCAGCCCTCTCTTTCCTGTAAGATTTGGTTTACCTCATCATAAAATTCTAATAAGTTTGTTACTGTTGATCTACCTTCTCTGAAGCCATGTTGCCTCACTGACAAAAAGTTGAAGGATTCCAAGTGAAGAGAGATATGTTTCCTTAGTAGTTTCTCCATAACTTTGCAAACTATGCTGGTCAAGGAAACTGGTCTATAGTTCAGAGCCGTATCCCTCCTTCCCTTTTTGAAGATAGGTATCACATTTGCTTGTTTCCAGCATCTTGGAATCTCCCCCGACTCCAGTGACTCCTTAAATATGATACTTAGTGCCACTGATATTGTGTTTGCGCATTTTTTAAGCACATGAGGGGATGTCATCAGGACCTGTAGCTTTATGAACATCTAAATCCATCAGCGCTTTGCATACCTCTGTGGCTGTAAGGTTGATGTTCTCTAATACCGGCCCTTGAGCTTCTATCACTGCAATCTGAGGGGGTGGGGTATTTTCTACTGTAAATACTGACTGAAACTCCTTGTTCAATTCTTTGCAGATCTCTTCATCCGTCTCAGTGATGCTTCCATCCGCTCTCTTTAGCCTTAAAACCTGTTCTTTTACCTTCAGTTTTCCTCTGATAAAGCTGTGGAAAAGCTTGGGATTTTCTTTAGCCTTCCTGGTGATGTCCCTCTCATAGTCTCTCTCTGCCTCTCTCCTTTTACTTAGGTAGTCATTTCTTGCTCTTTTGTAGGTTTGCCAGGCATTTATGTTTTTTCTCCTCCTATACCTTTTCCAGCATTTGTCTCTCCACTCCTTAGCTCTTTTACACCCATTATCGAACCATTTCTCTCTGGCATGAATTACACCTACTTTGGTGACAGGTATGCAGCAATCTACTATCTTCCCATATTTCTCACAAAAGATGTCATACATTTCTTGTACAGATTTGTTGTAAAATAAGGTTCTCCAGTCAATAACTGCAAAAAGCTCATTCATTTTGATGTAATCTCCTTTCGCATAGTTCCTCCTCATGTCCTCAGTGCCTCTACTCTCAGGAAGAATATCTTCAATGATATACTCCATCAACAACACACAGTGGTCACTCTTTCCAATTGGTGGTTTATACTCAATTTTTTCAATATCCAACACATTATCTGTGAACACTAGATCAAGTAGTGATGGTGTGTGTGTGTGTGTGTTATTTAGTATCGTGCCTGCGGTATACCTCTGTCGTATTTTGTAGTCGTACTTCACTGTCGTATATTTAGTTGTACTTTCGCTGGCACCACTGTCGTGTAGATATTATTATATTATACTACACTCCAGGCCAGGTCTTAATCGTGCAAGGTGATAGATATGCGATGATATTTAACACTTAATTTATTTAGAAAGACAATGCAAGTTTCCCCACCAGTTCTTTAGCTTGGTTTTTAGAACAGAAACAACCCCGTGAGAACTTTTAGCCTGAAGAGGGTGCATGCATGGGTGAGAGCTAAGCGTCACACACACACACACACACACACACACACACACACACACACACACACACACACACACACATATATATATATATATATATATATATATATATATATATATATATATATATATATATATATATATAATTACCTGATTGTGTTATCGGGAAAGAGCCCTATGCTCGTAACTCCTCGTCTCCTGGTCGTTATTTTTATACTCAATAATACTTATACTTGTCCTTAAAACTATGAAGTATGTTTGCATTAACTACCTCCTCTCTCAGCTAATTTAAATTGTCAACTATTCTTACCCTAAAAAAGTACTTCCTTACATCCTGTTCAGCAGTTTCCTTACAAATCTTAAAAATATAATCCCTAGCTCTAGACCCAACTATATCAAAATATCGTCCCCTATCCACACTGTCATAACCATAAAGTAATTTAAAAACCGTTACCATACCCCCCCCCTTATTCTTCTAAATTCGAGTGATGGTACGTCTAATTCCATGTATGTATGTATGTATGTATGTATGTAATTACCTAATTGTGCTTACGGAAAAAAGCCTCAAGCTCGTAACTTCCCGTCTCCTGATTGGCTCCATTTTGCACTTAGTGATACTTATCATACTTGTCCTTAAAACTATGAACTGAGTTAGCATTAACTACCTCCTCGCTTAGCGAATTCCAATTATCAACTACTCATACACTAAAAAAGTACTTCCTTACATCCTGCAAAGAAGTTTTCTCACGAAGCTTCAAACTATGACCTCTAGTTCTAGTGCCAACCATATCAAAATATCGATCCCTATCCACTCTGTCATAACCATGAAGGAATTTAAAAACATTCACCATATCCCCTCTCAATCTTCTAGCTTCGAGTGATGGTAAGTCTAATGCCCTCAGCTTCTCATCATAACTGAGATTGCGTATTTCTGGCACCAGTTTCATGGCATGTCTTTGAACTTTTTTCCAGCTTAATTACGTGCTTTTCCAAGCGCGGCTTCCAAAAGGGGGTTGCATATTCAAGCTTTGACCTCACATAGGTTACATATATATTTCATAAAAATTTCCTTGTCCATGTGTCTGAAGGTACCCTTACATTAGCTAAGAAAGCATATGCTGTCCTTACTATGTCATTTACATGCATTTCTGGAGACAAATAGGCCAGTATGTTTACACTTAGATCTCTTTAATTTTCTGTCTCTTGAGGTTCTACTCCTGCCACCGATTATAAACTTTATAAACTTTTATAAACTTTATTTCCATTTTACAATGGGTATTCGTCAGCCAGGACAAGCCCCAACCCCCCACTGTGATGTCCACCCACAGCAGTTCCTGCCAGTAAACAGCTTAAACTCTCGGTCTTGGACGGGGACCGATCTTTCGACCTCGTGAATGCGAAGCCAGCGCGTTACCACTGTACTAGCCAGCAGGCTAGTACCCATTCTCAGTACCTTACATTTTGAAGTATTGAAATTCATCAGCCACTTTTCTGACCACTCATGCAGACTATTTAGATATTCCTGAAGTTCTCTACCATTGTATGTATGTATGTATGTATGTATGTATGTATGTAATTACCTAACTGTGTTTACGGGAAAGAGCCCAAAGCTCGTATCTTCCCGTCTCCTGATCGGTTCCATTTTCTACTTAGTGATACTTATCAACCTGTCCTTAAAACTATATATATATATATATATATGTATGTATGTATGTATGTATGTATGTCGCAACTTACTAAATAGGTGACGGCAGCTAAGATTTGAGTGAAGACCTTGGCCGAGTCCTTCTCCGAGAGGCGTCCATCTGCCGTGATGCGATTGAAGAGTTCTCCACCAGGAGCGAATTCCAGTACCAAATGAATACGAGAAAGCGTTTCTACCACTTCAAAAAGCCTGAAAATAAGCAATAAGACTGAACTGAAAGCACATATAACCTCCATGTCTACGGAGTAATACACATAAAATACTTGTAGCTAAATTAATACTAAGGGATATGAAATGTAATATATATATATATATATATATATATATATATATATATATATATATATATATATATATATATATATATATATATATATATATATATATATACTAATTTGAAATTTTTAATCATAACTCCATTAGTGAAGTGATATTCTTGATGAGAACACAAGATCTCTAATAGAAATAAAACAAAAATGAAACAGATGAATAAATATTACTGAATAATAATAATAATAATAATAATAATAATAATAATAATAATAATAATAATAATAATAAAAAATAATAATAATAATATAGAGCAAAATAAAAACAAAAACATAGTGTTTCAATACCATTACACAGAATGCAAAGAAAACATGCAAAACAAAACTAATGATTTTGTTAATTAATAAAAACACACAGTGTTTGCTCCCTAAACCTAGTCATTTTTCAACTACAAATATTTCTCGGAGAATAAAGTTCCACATTATACCAAAACGAAAGTATAATTTAGGAAAAATAAAAAAAAACACGGGCACACACATCGACCAAATGGGGACCACCTATAAAACAGTTGAGTAAAGACAGCTTATCGTTCCCTGAACAATATTTATTTTCTGGCTAACACTTGTGTTCGCACAGGAAAACCTGTGAAATTACTGCATCTCATCTATTGATCTATTTATCTATCTACTTACTTGCTTACACTCAATAAAAAAAAGATTGATGGCAAAATGTTCAGTATTTCCACTTCAAAACAGTAAAACACGATGAAATCAACAAATGATCCACGACTTAGAATGAAAATCTCTTTTGATAAAATAGCTGTAAATTAAAATGGCTCTGAGGCGTCAGGTCGAGGGTTCGCGCCCCGTCACGGTCTGAGGTTAGCAAGGGCATGCACTCAGGGTAAGGATTACATCTGCCAAAATAAGTCCTCCTCAAGAAGGCAACCGTCCTAGTCCTTGGTTGAAAAGGGAGTCCGTGACGTAAAACCGGAACAAACAAGCTGTAAATTAAAATGTCTTTGCGTCGAAAAGCATAAATTGAGGCAACAATATGAACAGTATAGTATAGCCTACATGCTACTGTATTATTTATCACTATTAGTCTCCATTTGGGGGTGGACATAGATGGACTGAAGCTTGGGAATCAATGTTGGATGCCCTTTCTGTGGCCCCGCCATGGGCTCAAATGTGGTTCCATCACCTCCAGACTCGAGCACTCTATTGATTACGCTAAGCGGTCTACATGAACAGCATAGTATGATAGACTGTACAAGGGACATAGTTCTAAAGAAAAAACTTGAATGTCTTATGATATACATATTTTATTTATACTTTTCACGACAATCTGTCAATCGTGGTCTTGAATCAGCGTAAGTGAAAATATTGTAATTCGAGGACTTTTTTTTTTATTGAGATTTTAATACTTGAAGAAAACATGACCCCTTCAAAATTACAATAATAGAGGGAACATTCAAAAAATGATTCAGAGAATCCAAGATTATTCTTATAATAACCTATGGGATGGAAATAAAGCAAAGAATACATATCAATGAGAACCTCTTCAAAGTTATATAGTATAATGTTCGTTTATTGTAACTATGTGCAGGAGAGGACATTATATTAATGATGATGGCTACAATAATTAAAAAAAAAGTCAATTTTGTACCTGATGATGTTAGGATGAGCAACAGCATCCATATTTGCGATCTCTCTCGCGAGCATCCTTTGTGTCTTTTGGTCCAATTTTGATTTGTCAATGACTTTCACTGCTACTTTATCTGTTGGAAGACAAAAAATAAAATTGTCAATAGAAAGTTAAGTAAACAATAGTCTTTTCAAAATTAAAAGAAAGTAACATTAGATATGGACGAAGATGCATTATATTATATATACAAAAATTATTTCCATTCGAGAGATCACATTTTCAACTTTTCAAAGTGACTCTTGCAGCCTCGTGTCAGTATAAGGAGAGGATAGTGGAGTTCTTCGTATGGTAAATCCTGACAACTAATCCTACTCAATGAGTTGTCGTGCAATATTAGACATGCTGTACCAAGGGCTTTGATCAAGGCAAGAGTGCCATATATACATATATGCGTGCGTGTGTGTATTTACACACATATGCACAAAAACCTGGGAGTCAGAAATGGAGTGGTTGGCAAAACCAAACAAAGAAATGAGGGGAGGGGAACTTGTTGGAGAGATGAAGGGTAATGGGTCTATATAGCATGAAAAAGAACGGAGGCTATTAGGCTACTTCTCCAAGAGAGGGCAAAAGAAAGAAGTAGGACGATATGGTATATATTTTTGTAAGGGTTCTCTCATGGTCTACGCCGGATCTATAGGGAGAGAGAGAGAGAGAGAGAGAGAGAGAGAGAGAGAGAGAGAGAGAGAGAGAGAGAGAGAGAGAGAGAGAGAGAGAGAGAGAGAGAGAGAGAGAGAGAGAATTATGTTCTCTTTCATAACTACGGGAACTGCCAAAACAATATACTTTCAGGAGAACGTATGCTTAGACAATTTCTAAAGGACTGGTCATGATTCTGTTAGTTCCTATAAACTCAAATGGTTATATATAACTATTACAGATATGTAAAAGGAGCAAATAAAGAAATTATAAACTAGGAACATTCTTCAATAAAAGAAATGAACTTTAAATTGGGTAAGGATCGAACCGATGTAACTGTGGCCCCAAATTACCATAATTTTACGGAATGTAACTGAAACTTATCAAAGGGAAAACTAGATTCTAGTCAGAGTTCATAGGGGACAAACACAGGGTGGTACATAACATTTTGTTGGAGAACTAGAGAGAAAGTTATGCATTGCAAATTGTTCTTATTTTCTAAAATTGTTCTTTATTGTTTCCCAGATATACTTTACTCATTGGTTTGCCCCTGTGACTTTCAAAGTTGGACACAGAAAAAAAGACTGAAGGAAAAATACTTACCATCACTCAAAGATAGAAGGAAGAGGGGGAATATATTAACAGCTTTTAAAGTCTTTCATGATTACGAAAGGTGGGATATAGCAATATTTTTATTATGGCTAGCTCTAGAACTAGAGGTCAGAGTTTGAAGCTTCTAAAAATTTATTTTTTCTTTTATAGTTATAATAGGTAATACTCTAAATTCGCTAAGAAGGGAAACAATAAATGCTAAAAGCATCCATAGTTCTAAAGAATGATATAATAAGTGTTAGTGAGTAAAAATTGAAACCGACCTGGAGACGGGGAGCTACGAGCATAGGGCTCCTTTCCGTGATGACATGTTGGTAAGTATAAACACACATACACACAAGCACTTATTTACATTTTTTGACGAAGCATATTTGTAAAAAGCTTTCAATACTGTTCCCACTTGAACAAAGGACATTTATTTTGGGAATAGTCACATACATTAAAATAAAGTTTACATGAAAAGTTTATATCCTCATGTTGAAAACAAAGCTTTTCTCACCCCCACAAACGCTATTTGGTGATAAGAAGAAGAGGATAATGACATTCCTTGTGTAGTAGTAGTAACCATTGTGAATTCAGATGGCTCTATGAGTACACTATTAGAAATGTGTAAGTATATAGTGAGCTCGGGCTTCGATAACTCTATGAGTACATTATTAGAAATATGTAAGTGTATAGTGAGCTCGGGCTTCGATAACTCTATGAGTACACTATTAGAAATATATAAGTGTATAATGAGCTCGGGCTTAGATAACAACGAAAGTAGTCAAGTGTGAGCTAGTGAAGTTACTTTTTTACTATGTTCAAGCCGTACCTAGAAGCAGTGTATTCTTCGGAAAGTATGTTAAAAAAAAAAAAACTAGAGTAAGG
>JAXCGZ010007712.1:107500-110000 GCA_037179515.1 Halocaridina rubra
TAATGGTGCAAGTGAAGGATGACAAAATATTGGGAATGCTTTATTGGGATGACAGTCGTTGAAAGTAATGTTTATATAAATACAGTTACTACTACTACTACTACTACTGCTACTACTACTACTACTACTACAACTACTACTACTACTACTACTACTACTACTACTACTACTACTACTACTACTACTACTACTAATAATAATAATAATAATAATAATAATAATAACCCTTCCATATGCAATACGTAATTTAATAATTTATCTCCTACGCTAGGATAAGGATATAAGTACAGCAGAAAAGATAATTTTTTTACGCACTTATAGCATATTTACTTACCCATCTACCTATATATCTCTCAATATATGACTTATCAATCTATATTGTAGATATATATATATATATATATATATATATATATAATATATATATATATATATATATATATATATATATATATATATATATATAACTTTATAAACTGAAAACTATATAAGAATCTGTTCATCTATCTTTAAACAAGTCAAGATTTCACCCCCTAATTATTTTTTTCGTACTTTGTTTACACATGTTCAAGGCCAAGCACATGAGAGCCAATGAAGTCACAAGTACTTCTGGCTTCTGTTCAATATTTACATCGGATTTAGAGACTAAATTTATTCCTTTGGCTCAAGTCCTAGTTTAAAATTAAACGAAAGAAATAAGTCAGTGATTGTGTGATTTTATTTTCATATTCATATTTTTTCTTTTTAATGTATATTATTTAACTATATTACGTGTTTTTTTTATTTCATATTATCAGAAATTATATAAATTTGTTGGCCTCGAAGTTCCAGTTATAAAAACATAAACTAAGAATAAACATTAATAAAAGAAATTATTTTATTTTGCCAAAAATACAGAGTTAAATACGATCACAGGCCCATAAATTTAGGTCTGAATTCTATTTCAGATCCTTTTTACTTTCCAATCAGTAAATTAACCTAAAATTCTCGGTTACCTTTTTTTTTATCATTGTGACAACAGGACAGGCATAAAAATTGCCCTCAAAACGCCAGGACACATAAACGATTGAGATAAAAAATTAGAAGTTTAAGGACAAGGCAGAAAGAAAGGCTTCATGAAAGTACATGACTATGAAGTTCACAAATAAATATTATTTTCTGCTAAAAAAGCAATATTTCACGATATTTATATCACCCCTAGTCCTAAATGTGATTGACCAGAGATTATTCCAACATTCCACAGCTGTCTGCTTAATCACTTATGCTGCTTGAACAGCGGGCAGGCGCAAGCATATAACAGAAGGCCAGCAGAAGGCAGAGGATATCATTTCTTTGAAAGAGAAAACAAATATAGTAGAAATTTTATTGCTAAGAATATTTTGCACCCTGGAATACTTTTTGATAATGTGCTCCAATAATACGACTCCGAACAGGGATTTTATCATCATCATCATCAATATTCTAATTATTATTACTATTACTATCGTTATTATTATTATTATTATTATTATTATTATTATTATTATTATTATTATTATTATTATTATATAATATTAATTAATTATAATTATTATTGTATTATTATTACTATTTTTATTGATTGATTCGGTTTTACGTCACGAAATCCCTATATCTACTATAGGGCTAGAACGGTTGCCTATCTATGCGAATGACTATGTATTGGCATATGTATATCGTATACCCTGAGTGTATGCCCTTACTAACCTCAGTCCGTGACGAGGCGCGAACCTATCGACCTGCGCCACAGAGTCGCAGACGCTACCATATTGCCACGGAGACTACATTATATATATCATTATATATGATATATTATTATTATTATTATTATTATTATTATTATATATATATATATATATAATTGTTATTATTATTATTATTATTATTATTATTATTATTATTATTATTATTATTATTATTATTATTATTATTTGTGTTGTTGTTGTTGTTTTTGTTGATTCTTATTATGATTTGTTGTTCGGTTATTACGTCTGGACTCCCTTATTACCAAGGGCTAGGACGGTTGCCTTCTTGTGAAGGACTTGATTTGGCAGATGTAATCGTTACCCTGAGTAACGATTGCTAACCTCAGACCGTGACGGGGCGCGAACCCTCGACCTGATACCTCAGAGTTTATTATTATTATTATTATTATTATTATGATTGTTGTTGCTATGTTGTGACTGTGTTATTATTATTATTATTACTATTTTTATTATTATTATTATTATTATTATTATTATTATTATTATTATTATTAATATCATTATTATCATTATTATTATTATTATTACATGCACGAATAATATAGTCTCTCTCTCTCTCTCTCTCTCTCTCTCTCTCTCTCTCTCTCTCTTTCTCTCTCTCTCTCTCTCTCTCTCTCTCTCTCCTCTCTCTCTCTCTCTCTCTCTCTCTCTCTCTCTCTCTCTCTTCCTATGATAATCAATCTTGTTCCGCTATAATGTAGAGTGAATTCCTTGTA
>JAXCGZ010007712.1:117500-121213 GCA_037179515.1 Halocaridina rubra
TAATGGATGAGTTAGGGTACAGGGTACAGTAACTAAAATATCGATATTGAGGTACAATGTACGGTATAATGGCACACACACACAAATGTGTGTGTTTATATATATATATATATATATATATATATATATATATATATATATATATATATAATATATATATATATATATATATATATATATATATATATATTTACCTAATTGTACTTTAGGGAAAGAACCCAAAGCTCGTGTGTGTGTGTGTGTGTGTGTGTGTGTGTGTGTGTGTGTGTGTGTGTGTGTGTGTGTGTGTGTGTGTGTGTGATTACCTAATTGTGTTTACGGGAAAGAGCCCAAAGCTCGTATCTTCCCGTCTCCTCATCGGTTCAACATTATACTTAGTGATATTTATCATACCTGTCCTTAAAACTATGGATTGAGATAGCATTAACTACCTCCTCGCTTAGCCAATTCCAATTATCAACTACTCTTACACTGAAAAAGTATTTACTTACATCCTGCAAAGAACTTTTCTTACAAAGCTTCAAACTATGACCTCTAGTTCTAGAGCCTGCCATATCAAAATATCGATCCCTATCCACTCTATCATAACCATGAAGGAATTTAAAGACTGTCACCATATCCCCCCTCACTCTTCTAGCTTCGAGTGATGGTAAGTCTAATTCCCTCAGCCTCTCATCATAACTGAGATTGCGTATTTCTGGCACCAGTTTCGTGGCATGTCTTTGAACTTTTTCAAGCTTAGCTATGTGCTTTTCCAAGTGCGGATTCCAAAAGGGGGCTGCATATTCGAGTTTTGGCCTCACATAGGTTACATAAATATTTCTGAACATTTCCTTGTCCATGTGCCTGAAGGCTACCCTTACATTTGATAAGAATGCATATGCTGCCCTTACTATGCCATTTATATGTATTTCTGGAGACAAATCTGACAGTATGTTTACTCCTAGATCTCTCTCATTTTCTGTCTCTTGAAGTTGTACTCCAGCCACCGAGTAGTCAAGCTTGGGCCTTCTTGCACTTGTACCCATTCTCATTACCTTACATTTTGAAGTATTGAATTTCATTAGCCACTTTTCTGACCACTCATGCAGATTATTTAGATCCTCCTGAAGTTCTCTACCATTGTTCTCGTTTTTTACTTTCTTCACAATCTTTGCATCATCTGCAAACATATTCATGAATGAATTTACAGACTCTGGTAGGTCATTTACATATACAAGGAACAAAAGTGGCCCTAAAACTGAACCCTGTGGAACTCCACTACTAACTCTTCTCCATTCAGACACTGAGTGTCTTACTCTAACCCTCTGTTCCCTTCCTTCTAAGTAAGTTTTTATCCATTCCAAAACATTTCCACCTATTCTAGCCATTGATTGCAGCTTCCTAATAAGTCTCCCATGTGGAACAGTGTCAAACGCTTTCTGGAAGTCTAGGAATATGCAATCTGCCCAGCCCTCTCTTTCCTGTAAGATTTGGCTTACCTCATCATAAAATTCTAATAAGTTTGTTACTGTTGATCTACCTTCTCTGAAGCCATGTTGCCTCACTGACAAAAAGTTGAAGGATTCCAAGTGAAGAGAGATATGTTTCCTTAGTAGTTTCTCCATAACTTTGCAAACTATGCTGGTCAATGAAACTGGTCTATAGTTCAGAGCCGTATCCCTCCTTCCCTTTTTGAAGATAGGTATCACATTTGCTTGTTTCCAGCATCTTGGAATCTCCCCCGACTCCAGTGACTCCTTAAATATGATACTTAGTGTGTGATTACCTAATTGTGATTACCTAATTGTGTTTACGGGAAAGAGCCAAAAGCTCGTATCTTCCCGTCTCCTCATCGGTTCAATTTTATACTTAGTGATACTTATCATACCTGTCCTTAAAACTATGGATTGAGATAGCATTAACTACCTCCTCGCTTAGCCAATTCCAATTATCAACTACTCTTACACTGAAAAAGTATTTCCTTACATCCTGCAAAGAAGTTTTCTTACGAAGCTTCAAACTATAACCTCTAGTTCTAGAGCCTGCCATATCAAAATATCGATCCCTATCCACTCTATTATAACCATGAAGGAATTTGAAGACTGTCACCATATCCCCCCTCAATCTTCTAGCTTCGAGTGATGGTAAGTCTAATTCCCTCAGCCTCTCATCATAACTGAGATTGCGTATTTCTGGCACCAGTTTCGTGGCATGTCTTTGAACTTTTTCAAGCTTAGCTATGTGCTTTTTGAAGTGTGGATTCCAAAAGGGGGCTGCATATTCGAGTTTTGGCCTCACATAGGTTACATAAATATTTCTGAACATTTCCTTGTCCATGTCCCTGAAGGCTACCCTTACATTTGATAAGAATGCATATGCTGCCCTTACTATGCCATTTATATGTATTTCTGGAGACAAATCTGCTAGTATGTTTACTCCTAGATCTCTCTCATTTTCTGTCTCTTGAAGTTGTACTCCAGCCACCGAGTAGTCAAGCTTGGGCCTTCTTGCACTTGTACCCATTCTCATTACCTTACATTTTGAAGTATTGAATTTCATTAGCCACTTTTCTGACCACTCATGCAGATTATTTAGATCCTCCTGAAGTTCTCTACCATTGTTCTCGTTTTTTACTTTCTTCACAATCTTTGCATCATCTGCAAACATATTCATGAATGAATTTACAGACTCTGGTAGGTCATTTACATATACAAGGAACAAAAGTGGCCCTAAAACTGAACCCTGTGGAACTCCACTACTAACTCTTCTCCATTCAGACACTGAGTGTCTTACTCTAACCCTCTGTTCCCTTCCTTCTAAGTAAGTTTTTATCCATTCCAAAACATATCCACCTATTCTAGCCATTGATTGCAGCTTCCTAATAAGTCTCCCATGTGGAACAGTGTCAAACGCTTTCTGGAAGTCTAGGAATATGCAATCTGCCCAGCCCTCTCTTTCCTGTAAGATTTGGCTTACCTCATCATAAAATTCTAATAAGTTTGTTACTGTTGATCTACCTTCTCTGAAGCCATGTTGCCTCACTGACAAAAAGTTGAAGGATTCCAAGTGAAGAGAGATATGTTTCCTTAGTAGTTTCTCCATAACTTTGCAAACTATGGTGGTCAATGAAACTGGTCTATAGTTCAGAGCCGTATCCCTCCTTCCCTTTTTGAAGATAGGTATCACATTTGCTTGTTTCCAGCATCTTGGAATCTCCCCCGACTCCAGTGACTCCTTAAATATGATACTTAGTGTGTGATTACCTAATTGTGATTACCTAATTGCGTTTACGGGAAAGAGCCAAAAGCTCGTATCTTCCCGTCTCCTCATCGGTTCAATTTTATACTTAGTGATACTTATCATACCTGTCCTTAAAACTATGGATTGAGATAGCATTAACTACCTCCTCGCTTAGCCAATTCCAATTATCAACTACTCTTACACTGAAAAAGTATTTCCTTACATCCTGCAAAGAAGTTTTCTTACGAAGCTTCAAACTATAACCTCTAGTTCTAGAGCCTGCCATATCAAAATATCGATCCCTATCCACTCTATTATAACCATGAAGGAATTTGAAGACTGTCACCATATCCCCCCTCAATCTTCTAGCTTCGAGTGATGGTAAGTCTAATTCCCTCAGCCTCTCATCATAACTGAGATTGCGTATTTCTGGCACCAGTTTCGTGGCATGTCTTTGAACTTTTTCAAGCTTAGCTATGTGCTTTTTGAAG
>JAXCGZ010007713.1:7500-10000 GCA_037179515.1 Halocaridina rubra
GTCGGAGGATTAAAAAAAATTTCGAAATGCAATTTGAAATTGACATCTTCAGGTTGCACATCATTGGGTTCCACCACATTGCCATTCCAGTTAATAGATTTCCATATAATTTTTGGATCATTTTTTTCAAATATTCTCCTCCATCGAGGGTGGTCTTGATCCCATCCATTAAACTCTAACTCCCCAGATTGAAAAACTCTGCAGTCTCTTGCTACATTATTGATAATCTTATTACCTGTCTCTAAAATATTAAAAATGTTCTCATTATGAATTTCAAATAATTCTGGGGGCTGAGTTTCATTCATGACTAATTTGAATCTATCCAAGTCTACATTCTTATGGGAAGGACCCCGGGTTGTGTAACTGTTTTCAATATATTGAACATTATAGCAAGAACTACCTAAATTTAAAGCCCTCTCCATCAGTAAGGATGGCACTGTTTCCTGAATATCATTAAGATCAAGATGAACCATTAGTGGGGCGTGGTCAGATCCTACAATATTCTGGTTCATTTCAACAGATTTTACATATTTCAGTGTATTTTCTTTTAAGACACATACATCAATCTCAGATATCCAATTTGATCCTCTTTTAAAGGATAAACCTCCTTCTAACCTTTTACCCTTATATACTAGGTGATTACCTATCACCATTGTGCTGCCACGGCAAAGGTTCAGCAATTGTCTCCCATTTTCATTCACACTTGTATCTATTACCCCTTCATATTTGTATGATTTGAAACTTTCATCATAAAGAATAGGTATACCTACACGCGAATTCAAATCACCCATTAGTACAACCTTATTGTGTTCATTCACAACTGCACTTAGGTTACCAAAACAAGCTGGCTGAAAATAAGGAGAGTCATTCGGTGGTATATATACCCCACCAAATACAAAGCCCGTTCTAAATGAGTTCGGTTAGAAAAGTCTTCCCGCATTCGACTCGAAATACCCAATCTTCATGAGTCCATTTCAAAATACCCAGTCTTTGTGAGTCCAATCCCAACAAACCAATCTTCATGACTCACTTTTCAACCCCTAATTAAGTTCTCCTTCCCAGTCATCTGTCATTTCAACCAACTGTTGCACATTCCCTATTATTAACAGTCATTCCTCATCAATCTTTATGAGTCATGAGTCATGGATATGTTAGTCTTCTCCCCTTTCCATGCCTCATGGGGTGGTGCCTACTGTCGTATTGATCGATTATATATACTGATGGATTTAAGGAAAGGAGCGGCTGATAACAATGGAAATGAAAAAAAAAGATGGGTGGGGCTTTTCCTATAGGGATGGTACAGACCCTCACAAAAGAATATACGCCCCTGGAAGATTATAATTTATTCAGCCACTGGGGAAGAAAGCCCGTTAATTATGTGCTGATTCCAGCCTTATAAAACTTTGGGTCTGAATCTACACTAGATAATTTAGTAAAGAGCTTTTTTCAAGGAAAAGTCCAAATCCCTTATAATAGAATAATTGCCCTATAGGCAAATCATTCATAAGCCATCTACTGGGGAAGCAAACTTGACTTCATGTAAGAATAGATACCCCAGGAAAAGCAACAGTTATCCAACCCCTGGGGTAGTAAGCCAGCTGACTGGGTGTCAGACCTCACACGAGTAGGTTCCCCAGAAAGATCATCCATAAAGCAGCCACTGGGGAAGCATGGCTGCTTACTCTGTGCCGGTCGTAAGCCTGTATGAACGGAGAGGGATGATGTTGGGAAAAACATCTTGTTAGAAAACTTCAAACAGTAGCAATTCTAAGCTCCAAGAGGTTATTGAGAAACAGCGAACCCATATAATAATGGGTAAAACTCCAAAAATAGGGAGAAGTTTTCTCCCCAGGAATACTACGGCCTCTCACAAGAATAGACGCCCCCAGGAAAATTATCTTTGAGAACAGAAATTGGTCTGAGCTTTTCCCTTGTAATAGTACTGACCCTCTAAAGAGAATAGAAACCTCCAGGAAAATCATTCCTCAGGGTGTGGTTGGCAATAACAGGAACGATAGATAGGGTGTGGCTTTTTCCTGAAGGTAGTTAGGACCCACACAATAGAATAGAAACCCTAGGAATATCATGTTCTGATAATAGGAACGACAAATAGGGTGCCAATATTTTCAATGGATAGTATACAAAAAGATTATTCTTCATTTATAGTGGAGAGTTTCCTGTCATCGCATGGCTAAGTCAGGATTTGAGTGAGAGATTGTGAATATAGTCATAAAACTAGAAATAGACAACCAATTTTTGGCAACGTTCTCTTCTCTCTCTCTCTCTCTCTCTCTCTCTCTCTCTCTCTCTCTCTCTCTCTCTCTCTCTCTCCTCTCCTCTCTCTCTCTCCTCTCTCTCTCTCTCTCTCTCTCTCTCTCTCTCTTTTTTTCTCTCTCTCTCTCTCTCTCTCTCTCTCTCTCTCTCTCTCTCTTCTCTCTCTCTCTCTCTCTCTCTCTTCTCTCTCTCTCTCTCTCTCTCTCTCTCTCTCTCTCTGGCCGAG
>JAXCGZ010007713.1:12500-77500 GCA_037179515.1 Halocaridina rubra
GTGTGTGTGTGTGTGTGTGGGTGGAGAAAAATAAAAAGAGAAGTGAAATAATGTACTTGGCGGTGGACAGAGCAAAACCAAACCAATACTTGAAAAGTAAAGAACTGGCAAATATAAGAAAAAACCGAGAGACGTTAGAAAATAAGCAACTATGAAAAAAAAATAAGATAAAGCAGATGAAAATGAAGCTATGCCAAGTGTATCATAGGGAAAATTGAAAGATCAATACCATGCGAAAGAAGACTGCAGAGGAAAGAATAATACGGGTAGACATGAAAAAAAAATCTAAATTTACTGTTTGATAAAGCAAGGAAACAGACAGAAAACAAAACACAGTGAATGAAAAAGGAGCGGCTTCACTCTGGCTTATTTATTTTTTAGTCTTCTAATCGATTTACTCAAAGCTAATGGCTATACGAAAAAAAAAAAAAACACTTACGGGATCATGATCTCGCTTTCCCCTACGTCAATATTCGGATCAGGTTGAGATAAACGACCCCTAGTTCTTTAAAATAACCCCGTAAATTCTTAGTGTTGGTAAGTTAGGATAGGTTGGGTTAGGCATTAACCAGACGTAACCCAACCTCACAGTTTACAAGGTTATATTATATCCAGGGGGTCTCTAATTTTAACATGATCCCAAATTCTTTTTATTTACTTTACTAGTAGAAAATTTGGGAGGAGAAATATTACCCCACTTGTATATCTTGTGTAGTAAGGGTTGACTAAAAAGGATAGGGGAGTGAAGGGCGAAATATCCCATGCTTCTTGTAATGTTTGTTTCTTCGCAGAAAAGCTGCTAGAAGGGGTGAGGAAATTCTGTTGATTTTAGTTGTGTCTTACGAATCAAATCGTATTGTATACAAAAGGTGTATCCTTTGGATGTTTTATGTTATGTTATACATATTTGTGTGTGTGGATGTATATGTATGTGTGTACGTATGTATGTATGTGTATGTGATATATATGTGTTCATGGTAAACATCCTTATTGTTGCAAACTGCCCGTCTCCTAGTCAGTATGTGCTTGTTTTGATAGGAAACAATATCGATTGCGGTTCCCCGTCTACAAGCCACACAAAAGATAACTTTGTACTTTAGTTAGTTTTATATTTGTTTCATTTTCTTTTCGAAACAAGACATACATAACATGAAAATGTGAAACAAATGTGGAGTCTGACCCACAACTTTGATAAGGGGTTTGTATTTTACCGAGGCTAAACTAGTCATAGCTACAGCAAAAGTACCCTAACTTAATCTAACTTATCACTAGCCTAAGCAATCCCAACCAGTATTTAACTTTATTTTATGAGTTTGACACCAGGACAGGCAAGAAAATTACCCTCATCAGGTCCGGGCACGAAGAAAGCATTAAGATGAAGTAAAAGTAAAAGGTTAAGGACAAGGCAGAAAGAGGGGAATGATACACAATATGAAAAGCGAGGCTGAAAGAATAGTCGAAGTACTGAGAACCTAGATACATGGCAGGCTTAGGCCCCGATATGACGATAGATTCGCTTTTTGAAGGATGAAATTGATATTCAAATTTAAACCTAGACCAAACCTAAGCTATGCTAACCTTATCTTAACCTAATACAACCTAACCCAAACTCTATCTTAATCTGTCTTAAGCTCTCCCAACCGTATTCTAACCTAAACTGACCTAACCTTAACCTCAGATATCTTAAGATAACTCTAACATTACCCTAAGTTATCCTAGGCTCATCTTAGCCTAACCTAAGCCTACCGTACTCATATCCAGATTGAAGTCCGAATTCTACATTTGATCCCAAAACTGCCCCTAACAATAGTATGAAACGAGGGGCACGGACACATTTTTAAGTTCCGGTTTTACGTCACAGACTCCCTTTTTTACCAAGGGCTAGGACGGTTACCTTCTTGCTAAGGACTGGTTTTGGCAGATGTAATCGTTACCCTGAGTGCATGCCCTTGCTAACCTCAGACCGTGACGGGGCGCGAACCCGCGACCTGACGCCTCAATGTCGTATTCTGCATTTGATCCCAAAACTGCCCCTAACAATAGTATGAAACGAGGGGCACGGACACATTTTTAAGTGTACTTGGTAAATAAAAGAGGGAAAGAGAGCCAAGCACTTGGCGAGGGGACGCAATTCTGCTTCTCGCTAGTGTCATTAGCAGTCTATTCATGTTAATCTCGAGAAGGGGAAAGAGAGAGAGAGAGGATCTTGTTATTCATGAGGAGAGAGAGAGAGAGAGAGTTGCTCTGTTATTCATGACAAGAAAAGTTTAGCATGAGAGAGAGGTTTCTGTCATTCATAACAAATTTTTTTAGTGCATGAGAGAGAGAGAGAGACAGAGAGACAGAGAGAGAGAGAGAGAGAGAGAGAGAGAGATTTCTGTTATTCATGAAAGGAAAGGTTAGTGAGAGAGAGAGAGAGAGAGAGAGAGAGAGAGAGAGAGAGAGAGAGAGAGAGAATTTGTTATTCACGACAAAAAGTTCATTGTGTGTTAAAGAGAAAGAGATATTTTTGTTATTCATGACAAGAAAAGTTGTGTGTGTGTGTGTGTGTGTGTGTGTGTGTGTGTGTGTGTGTTGTGTGTGTGTGTGTGTGTGTGTGTGTGTGTGTGTGTGTGTAATTACCTAATTGTGCTTACAGGAAAGAGCCCGAGCTAGTAATTTCCCGTCTCTTGGTCTTTTCTATTTTTTTTTTTACTTAGTGATACTTATCATACTTGTCCTTAAAATTATGGATTGAGTTAGCATTAACTACCTCCTCGCTCAGCGAATTCCAATTACCAACTACTCTTACTTTAAAAAAAGCACTTCCTTACATCCTGCAAAGATGTAAATAATAAATATACTAATGGATAAGTAGATGAAAATTAAATAAATATGACCTCAGCTAGGGAGAGAGAGAGAGAGAGAGAGAGAGAGAGAGAGAGAGAGAGAGAGAGAGAGAGAGAGAGAGAGAGAGAGATTTTTTATTCATGAGAAGAAGAAGAAGAAGAAGAGAGAGAGAGAGAGAGAGAGAGAGAGAGAGAGAGAGAGAGAGAGAGAGAGAGAGATGATGATGATGATGATGATGATGATGCTCAGTACTACCTTTTTTTTTTTTAAGGATGGGATAGGATAGGAAGGGAAAAAAAGGGGATGGGATTAAGTATATAAGGGAATTGGAGGGAAAAGCATGAAAATTAAATAAAATAAGAGATAAAAATGAGAGGGGCAGACCCTCGTGCTAAGTTTTGATCTGGAATTAGGATCGAGAGTTCCCTTTTCATACAAAATTTTTTTATTACAATTTGGTGTATAGGGTCCAAATCTTAGGCCTGGCGTTCTAAATATCAAAATGAATATAACATCGTATTCGGTAGTATTGGAGCGAGAGAGAGAGAGAGAGAGAGAGAGAGAGAGAGAGAGAGAGAGAGAGAATGGTATTGTGGCATTGTTGGAAGAACACCTCATATGAGAGAGAGAGCATCTGGCACAGTTGGAAAAGCACCCGGAAAATAATAGAAAAAAATCGATATACATCGTGAAAGCAGATCGATTTACTTGATTTGACAACCAAAGGGAAAAAGTTCATAGGAATGAGCGGAGTAGCTAGCTGAAAATAGTTTCCTCATGGCTGGTATAATGAAGTGTGAGGAGTTTGAGCGAAAGGGTGTGGGGTTGCCATGTGTGTGTGTGTGTGTGTGTGTGTGTGTGTGTGTGTGTGTGAGAGAGAGAGAGAGAGAGAGAGAGAGAGAGAGAGAGAGAGAGAGAGAGAGAGAGAGAGAGAGAGAGAGAGAGAAAGGTTTCCCCACTGAGCCTGGTATTTGAAGCGTTAGGAGCTGGAGGAGCAGTTTCGGAATGAAGGGAGCTGTGTGGTTTCCATGAAGAGTAAGGTTTAATGAATGAAGGGGAGGTTATCTGAAGCATTGCATTGGAAGCTGTGTAGGTGAGACATTTGGAAGATGGACTCAACTGGGTTTGCATTAGAAGCGAGGGGAGTTTAGGGATGATAAGGGGCGTGGGTGCCATGTGGCTGTGAAGGTGAGGCATTTGGAAGATAGACTGCACTGGGTGTAAGTGGAAGGTAAGAAAATATCCTCAGAAGTTTGGCAGTAGGAGTAAAGAATATTCAAAGCAAACGTCGAAAATCGTAAAAGTTGATGATCGGGAAATAAAAGATAGAAACAGATTATCTAAAAGTAGGTTGAATTTTAATTGGGCTGTATATTTATCTGCAATATATATATATATATATATATATATATATATATATATATATATATATATATTATATATATATATATATATATATATATATATATATATGTGTGTGTGTGTGTGTGTGTGTGTGTGTGTGTGTGTGTGTGTGTGTGTGTGTGTGTGTGTGTGTGTGTGTGTGTGTGTGTAATTACCTAATTGTGTTTACGGGAAAGAGCCCAAAGCTCGTATCTTCCCGTCTCCTCATCGGTTCCATTTTATACTTAGTGATACTTATCATACCTGTCCTTAAAACTATAGATTGAGATAGCATTAACTACCTCCTCGCTTAGCCAATTCCAATTATCAACTACTCTTACACTGAAAAAGTATTTCCTTACATCCTGCAAAGAAGTTTTCTTACGAAGCTTCAAACTATGACCTCTAGTTCTAGAGCCTGCCATATCAAAATATCGATCCCTATCCACTCTATCATAACCATGAAGTAATTTAAAGACTGTCACCATATCCCCCCTCACTCTTCTAGCTTCGAGTGATGGTAAGTCCAATTCCCTCAGCCTCTCATCATAACTGAGATTGCGTATTTCTGGCACCAGTTTCGTGGCATGTCTGAACTTTTTCAAGCTTAGCTATGTGCTTTTTCAAGTGTGGATTCCAAAAGGGGGCTGCATATTCGAGTTTTGGCCTCACATAGGTTACATAAATATTTCTGAACATTTGTGTGTATATATATATATATATATATATATATATATATATATATATATATATATATATATATATATATATATATATATATATATATATATATATATATATATATATATATATATATATATATATATATAGTAAGGAAGCCCATCAGTGAAACAAAACTTATAAAACAATGATATATTTCGGGTGCTTGAGAAGGGATCCAGTTAGGATCCGAAATATAGCATTGTTTTATAAGTTTTGTTTCACTGATGGGCTTCCTTACTATTTAGTGCTGTATGCTAACAGTTTGTACTTATATATATATATATATATAATATATATATATATATATATATATATATATATATATATATATATATATATATGCCATCTGAACGGTCGCTAGCTCCCTCGTCATTGCCCATAGAGCAAAGTAATCCCCCTATTTGTTTTCCTTTCATGATGTCGGCTACCCCCCAATAAAAGGGGAAAACAGCCAAGGTATATATATATATATATATATATATATATATATATATATATATATATATATATATATATATATATATATATATACTGATGAAGCCAATAGGGTGTCCCTAGCTGAACAGAAAAGGAAAGTCAACAGAGGCTTCATAAAACCTTTTCAGCCCTCAACCTTCTTCTTCTTCTTAGGATAGGATAGGATAGGTGGGGGAAGAATAGTGACGGCATCGAGTGAACTCTCTTAGCCCTATTCAGGGTGTCATCACTGGGGAGAGGGGGATAAAGGATGGGAAGGATTGGGGGGATAAGCACGAAATTTAAGGAAGTAAGAGATGAATAGAGAGGAGCAAACCCTCGTGCTAATCCCTCAACCTTTCTTCCATAAGTTGTTTCGTAGAAAGAAAAAACATCTGGGAGAATGAGATTGCCAGCTTTCAATGACCTATCTCTCTTAGTCGGCTCTTATGCACGCAGTCAATAAGAGTGCAGTTGTTTTATAATAATAATAATAATAATAATAATAATAATAATAATAATAATAATAATAAAATATTATTATTATGATAATATTTATTATTATTTTTATTATTGTTATTATTATTATTATTATTATTGTTATTATTATTATTATTATTATTATTATTATTATTATTATTATTATTATTATTATTATTAATAATTATTATTATTATAATAGTAGTAATAATAATAATAATAATTGCACTTTTCACAATATCAAGTTGGAAAATGTTTCCTCTGGTCCATGTTTAAGGTTTTGGGGGTGTAGGAAGGAAGGGCTTCCAATGGGGGGGGGAGGGTTCTCTGATGCGAAACGGGCATCAGTGAGGGAAGGAGAGGCCATAAAGCTGTATTTAGGAGACCTTAACCTACTCCCTTAATAAGAGAAAATGGTAAAATAAGTTTGTATTTATCTAATTGTGTTCAAGGGCTAGAGCCTTATGCTCGTGGCTCCCCGTCTCCAGGCCATATATTTATTTCTTTTTAGTGGCGTTCGTCATGCCTCTCCTTAAAACTATGAATGCGTTTAGTGATTACAGTTTCCTCTTGTAATGAATTCCAGTTTCGAACTATTCTTAAACTAAAACTAAGTAGTAATTATATATATATATATATATATAGTCAAATTAACACACGTATGAGGGACGTGAGAAACTCTCTAAATGAATTATAACAAGATTACACAGAGAGTAAAATCTATATGAGAGAGACTTATCTCATGGAGAGGGGAGCGTGTGTGGGCCATTTTTATAGCCCCTAGGGCAAAATATTTTTCCGGTTCTTTACCTAGTAATATTTTACTTCTCTATAGCTTTTTCTCTCTCTTTATTTATTTGTCTGTCTGTTTACATATTATTACTCTGTCAATCAACCTTATTTGTTGTCAAGTTCTTAAGAAATAACCGAGTCACAAATGAGTGTTGGCAAATTACAGAAAATCATCATCATCAATATTATTATTATTATTATTATTATTATTATTATTATTATTATTATTATTATTATTATTATTATTATTATCATTATTATTGTTATTATTTGCACTGAAAACTGGTCATGAATAATAATGATAGCTATGGTATTAATGATAAGAAAAAATTCCCAAAGAACATAGTAGAATGCATTTAGGATATCTAACTTCTCCTAGTAATATAGCATGCTTCCACAACCCATCCATGGTAAACATAAAATTTACAAATATATATATATTTTTCCTTTTTTTCGTGTGTGCAGTGGAACAATGAAGGATTGAAGAATTAACTTGATATCTTATTTCTAACTGCAGTAGCTATATGTTATAGACACTACCTTCCAACTGTACTCTCATATCAGTGTATTATTAGGATTCTACATCTACAGATATGTAAGGGTTGCCTTCAGGCTTATGAACAAGGAAATGTTCAGAAATATTTATGTAACCGATGTGGCCAAAACTTGAATATGCAGCCTCCCTTTTGAAATCCACACTTGAAAAAGCACTTAGTTAAGATGGAAAAAGTTCAAAGACATGCCACGAAACTGGTGCCAGAAATACGCAATCTCAGCTATGATGAGAGACTGAGGAAATTTGACTTACTATCACTCGAATCTAGGAGAGTGATGGAGGATATCTTGACAGTTTTTAAATTCCCTCATGATTATGACAGAATGGATTGAGATCGATATTTTGATTTGGCTGGCACAAGAACTAGAGGTCATAATATGAAGCTTCATGAGAAAATTTCTTTGCATAATGTAAGAAAGTACTTTTTCAGTGTAAGAATAGGTAATGATTGGGATTCGCTAAGCAAGGATGTAGCTAATGCTAGCTCAATCCATAGTATTAAGGACAAGTATAATAAGTATCACTAAGCACAAAAATGGAACCGACCAGGAGACGTTGCTACGAGCATAGGGCTCTTTCCCGTAAGCACAGTTAGGTAATTACATACGTATTATATATATATATATATATATATATATATATATATATATATATATATATATATATATATATATATATATATATATATATATATATATATATATATATTGGTATGACGGAGACAACTAAATTGACAAAAAGACTAACATTTCCCTTACAAGAAGGCGCCCCCAAAAATATGATGAAAAACACCAGACCTCCATCACAAGTAAAATGTTGGAGGAAAATTTGAAGATACAACATAGAGAAAAAAAATTTCGACATCTGCAAATTCTAGAATCGCTCTACATACATAAGTTAGTTCCTTTTAAGAATGTGCAAACGCCAGATTTTATACTCTGCCAAATCTGAAAGTAAAGAGCAGAGGCCAGAGATAAGGATGCTTGGGGTCCATCCTCCAACAATTCTGGAAACTTCGCGGAGATACTGAATCTTTCTGGTGAATATAAACTAAAGGTGGATATTAGATATCATATATAACCTCCATCCACGACCAATTAGATTATCATTTGATAATGTACGAAACGCTATGAATCCAATTAAATTTTCCGACTTATTGCATATGCATAGTCTCAACAGTAATGAAAAAGTTGTTGTAAGAACTTTGCAAACGTTATTCAAGAGAATTGCAAATGAAAAAACAGCGGTCATATTCAACAATATATATATATATATATATATATATATATATATATATATATATATATATATATATATATATATATATATATATATATATATATATATATATATATATATATATATATATATATATATATATATATATATATATATATATATATATATATATATATATATATATATATATATATATATATATATATATATTATATTATATTTTATTTTATCTTAACATATTCTCTGTGTTTTATATATGTGTTGTCTTATATTGCAGAATCAGATTTTGGAGCGCATGGTTGGGGATCGGGTCTGTCTTACAAGACCGGAGGAAGACCGTCGAAGACGAACGATCATTGTTGAAAAGGAAAATGGATCTTTTGGCTTTACAATACAGGTTAGTAAATGGGTTAAAAGTTAACAAGTATTGATGTATGATGTGAATTAATATTCAGTACTTTCAGTAACTTCAACCTCTTGGCCCCTGATACTATATGTGTTTATTACAGTATATTGCTCGGATGATATATTTTCTGTTGGTGTTATTATAGTACTTGTTGAACCTCATTGTCAGTAGTCTGTTGTACCCTTATCAAACTAACTTAATCTAACATAAGCTTGTTAGGTTAGGGTAAATTAGAGTACAGATAGGGAGGTAAACTACATACTGCAATAGCACCATTTTTTTTTTTGTAGTGATAGGACATCAAATAGATGATGATTCGGTTTTACGTCTCATACTCCCTTTTCTACTAAGGGCTAGGACGGTTGCCTTCATGCGAAGGATTTGTTTGGCAAATGTAATCGTTACCCTACATCAAATAGATAATGAATTCAATATGTATCTACTAGTGCAAGACTTTTGATTGTAAATTAATGTATATATGCATTCCCTGTATATTTATTTTTCATATTCTGATGTTTTTCAGAGCTATGGTATTCATTACAAGAAAGATGGAGAAATTGAAGTTATAACATATGTTGATTACGTCGAATACTCTGGCCCAGCTTTTAGGGCTGGAATGAGAGAAGGTAAGTACTGTAAATTATTATATCCTTTTTTTAACCTTTTGAAAGTCATGTTTTTTAATTACATTGTACTCTATATAGCTATCCATTATATTTGTGTAACTTCGAAAATTTGTTTTACATTTTTCTTTGTTACTACAGTATAATCGAATTATCAGATCTTTATAGTGTAGTTTTTATAATTATGGGAATTCTTTTCTACACAGCATATTTCCTTATTTTCTGATTTGATCATGTTATATGTAATACTATGAAATTAACTTTACTCTTGTTGTAAATTTCATTGTAAAGAGCAAATATTAGTGTGTACGGACCTTGTGAACAAGCTTAACCAAATACTGTATGTTGAAGTTCTATTAGCCATGGATTCTCAAGAAGATAATGAGGCTTTGAGGAAGAACGTTTGAAAAAGCCAATGTTTCAAATATATATATAAAAAGTATATATCAAGCTGACTTCATTTACAAGTAAATTATAGCTATTTATGATTATTTTGTCACAATATTTCCTTTGTGGCAGGTGATGTTATTTTGTCAATCAATGGCCACGACATGGAAAAAGCCGACCACAAGGCTCTTGTTAATTTTATCCAGGGATGTGGCGACAGGATGAGAATGGTTGTGCTGTTTGAGGATTGTGTTCACAAGGTAATGAATGTAGCCAGGTTTTATTTGATATTAATAAAAAAGAATCTTGTTCATATATTTAAATTTAAAGTAAGAAGAGGGAGTATTTATAGTTCTCATATTCTTATACAGTATTTATATATTTTAATATTCTGTAGATATTTTGGAATATAGTGTGAATGAAAGTTCAAAGCAATCTCAAGTACTCTGGCTGTCTGGACCATTTTAAACAGAGATTTTGTTATTTTTTTTTAATATTTCATATTATTAATAGAAAAACAATAGTGGTAAAAGATATCCATCTCTGATTATCCTAAATTAATGCCAGTTTGATTAATACAGCTTTGTAATTTATACAGACTTTGATATTTTTTATTCTACCTCGGTAAATAGACTCTTCTATTCTCCCTCTTGAAGATTTTCTTATATCATGAATTTTTAGATCATATACTGCATTCACTTCAAATAGTCAGTCTCTAATTCCAGTATACGCTATCACCTTTTAGGCACTCTAATGTATGAAACTGAAATATCCAACAAAGCACGAAATATCAGTTTCACATTTTCTAAATTGCAGTTTATGAATATGGGAATTATATGCCTTTGAAGGGTCTTCAGTGTATGTGAACAGATTACTGGGAATTCTGCTGTTTATCTATATAAGCTACTTTGCTAGGTTTTGTCATTTTGCTGGACAGCTTAAAGCAAAAGCCTAATCTGCTATGTTTGCCACATTCATATACCAATTAACTAAGGTTTTGTCATACTAAAGCCAGCCTGTTTTGGTTATAAGTTAATTCTTATGAAACCACTTTGCCTAACCAGTTTTTGTCTTTATTAGTTCTACTGCAGTTATTCCTACCTCTATTGCTGCCCTTATTTCCCTTTGTACTATAAGTAGCTGTTTACATTCTGTTTTGAACTGCAGGTGGAATTACACATGAGGTACATCCAACTACAACGACTTCTTCAGGAGAAAATGTCTGACCTGGAACGTCTGTGTCACCAAGAAAAATCTCTACTGGCCGGTAAGTTGGCGTCTTCCCCTGTGCGTCACGCCTTCAACATCGCCCACGCCCGCCTCCTCGACTGGCTGAGGGCACAACGCCGGCTTCTCTCACCACCCAGGGATCTCACCTGCTTCCTTCCCACTTCTCACTCCACTTCCACTTCTACCTTCCACACCCTCACATCTGCAGCTCACCATCATCCTCACTCCTCAGCTGCTTCCAGGCATCATAGCATCAGTGTTTCTCACAGTCGAAAGCACTCCATGCCTGTCATGTCTGTCCACAGCCACTTCCATCATCACCATCCTCAAGATATCAGTACTTTCAGAAACAACGCTTCCCTGTTAGAAGATCATGGGAGAGGGTATGCTTGGAAAATGAGCAGCATTAGTTCGCCACAAATAAAGGATTGTAAAGAAAAATTTACCTTTGCAGAATCACCTAGTGATAGTAGAACAGTAGATAAAGTGGATAATCTTAAATCGCCACCTTGCTCTGCAATGAGCTGTGCAAACACTCTTTATAGCAAGGATACCCTTGGTTGTACTCAAGGATTTATGGGATGGGAGAATGCTATTTGTGTTGATAACAATATTACTTCCAGCCATACTTTTACAAGTAACGTTAACAATAGACTACCTGTAAGTATAGGTCAGAGTTACATTAATCCATCTAATGAATATCACAGTTTACCCTGCTCAGTATCACCCATGTACATTCCTCCTCAAAGTAGTCGTAGATGCTGCAATCCTCAATGCACTGCTGGCCATTTTTCACCATATGGAGGTGATTGGAGACAGCAGAATTTTGTAAGTAAAGAGATGTTTGGAAGTAATAAACTACCCGATGACAAATGCAAGAATATTCAGAGTCATAGGCGGGCTCATAGTGCTGAAACTTGGAGGTGGCCTAAAGATACTGAGAGTTGGCACGAAGGAGAAATTTTTAAAATTGCACCTGATTACGTTGGAGTTTATCCAGTGAAGCATGGCAGTGAAATAATTACATGTGAAGGAAATTACATCAAGTCGAAAGTAAATTATCCATCAAGAAGTAGTTTTAGTAGGAAGGATAGCATTCGAAAAGAACAGATGAATATGAATAATAGCAAAGGTGGGAAGGGATATGAATCTTTAAAAAGGAGTTCCCCTAAGGTAGATAACGAAAACCGAAGAAATAAACAGGAACTTAAACTGTGCAGAGCATCTTCAACATCTTGTATGCCTAGTAACCAGTGTGTGATGTATGATTCAGTTGTAAAAGAACTAACGACTTGTGTCAAACCAGAAACCATAAATCCCGAAGTCCCCAGCTCACCCTTTGAAAAAACTTATTTAAGTGGGCTGGAAGAATATGATCACAGTCCAAAACATTATAATCTCAGCAAACACTCAAACTTTAGTTATTCCACGTCCAGTTTGCCACATCGAAAGAACTCCAAAGGTAAAAAGAAAAAAGAGGGCAGTATTACTCACCCTATAAAATGTAGATCTCTTGATGAGGACAAATTAGCTAGTTTATCAGGATCCGATGAAGGAAAACAGAAGATAGAGTATGGTTTAGAGGATGATCAAGTATCTCACCGTGAATTATCATCGCATATGCGACCTTCTGAACTATACCTTCATCAATTTTTCTCTCTTCCGTACTCATCATGTAAGACTGCTCCTTCTCCCACAAGCACTATGCCGTTTACTGTTCATGGAGGGACTTATAATACAGTCTATAAGACAAGGCAAAACTCTGAGGAAAAAACATGGAGTCACTCTAGAACAAAAGTAAATATTACACCATATGAGTCTAGAGATCTTTGCAGAACTCCAAAAAGGCAGTCTTCGTGCACTTCTCTCTGTGATAAATCACTTGAGATTGCCAAAGAGATTTCACTTCAAGATGGGCCAACGATGAGTCGATCTGAATCTCTTAGACTTACGTCTCGCCCGTCATCTGGATCTTTCAGTTCAAGAGAATATGTAAAAGGCGCTTGCTTGCATGGCACCATTCCAAGGCAGTCTAAAGGAATGGAGGCCAATGACGTGTCATCATCTTATATTATGAGTCGGGTAGCAGGTATTTATGGTAAAGACCCTATATCAAATAAAGAAAATGCTACTCCAAGAGGAGAAGAAAATCAATGGTCACATATTTCCATGAATGAAATGTTCATCAAGAAGCCTGAGTGGAATACCATCTATGTGGAAAAAAATAAACGGAAGGAACTCAGTATACCAAGGAAAGAGGCAGCCTTTAAAGATTTAGAGCCACGAGGGTGCATGGGGGGGAGTTGGATGTTTCCTGGTGGCAAGAGTGAGGACAGAAAGAATTGGCAAACCCTTCGCAAAAGTCCTGGTAAGTGTTCGGCAAAGTCGGATCCATGGGTTGTCCAGCAAGAGTCAAGTACTCACCAGCAGAGTAAATACAGTCAGCAGCAGCACAGGCGCAAAAGCCGACCAAAGTCATTATATTCATGGACTGGAAGCTGTGATGGTATTAGTTCTACTACTGATCACTCTGGTAAAACTGTTATCTCTGCTAGATCAAGATCTCTCTGTACTGACTCCTTAGTCACTCCTGCCCGTGAGACTCAAAACTCTGTTGCTGATGTATACCGCTTTGCGCAGTCACCCCAAGAACCTCGAATGCGTTCAGACTCCATGGAGGCACGATGGTCTTCAGATAACTCTCTCGAAGATCATCCGTCAGATAAAAGACAGGGAAATGCCTACTATGATAGCTTATACTCTGAAGTTTCCAGTGAATCATCTGTGTATGGAACTCCACAACCTCGAGAAAGGCCCAGTGACTGTCTCATACCCCGGGAAGACAGGGGTATTTTATCTGATGATGAAGCTTCAGTCGACCTTGATGCTACCCCTAGACAACGTCGCAATGTGGCATCAAGGCGAAGAAAATCTCAAGGATCTCGCTCAACTGATGATGCTCAAAGGGTTGGGGATAAAAGTACTTTAACCCCACCTCCTATTAACCATCCTTCATCCTTCCGATCTGGCATGCCCCCAAAAGCAGTGTCACCTGCCAGTGGCTCTTCAACCGATGAATGGTTCCAAGTCGCTGATGTGAGCCGAACTGTTGGTGCTCTGGCTGACTCCCTTACTTCATACCAAGCCAATCTTGTTTGAAGCTCCTAATGTTGATGTTTTCTTATATGCAGTATTTTATATATTTCAGCCATTTCCATGTATTTTATTAACATATATATTATTTTTCTTTTGGTTATATTTTGATTGATTTTATTTCTATAAATGCTCACCATATTAGAAGTTTATTTTCATGTTTGCCAAAGTACTTTATCATTCATGTACTATATAAAGCATGTCAATGTGTCAAGCATGAGATCCCTAAATGGAACAACAAAAACATCATCATTGTCATATACTTATTTTTTAGCATGAGTTGCAACAGTTAAAACAGTGTCATTTGGAAGTTATATATTTATAATGCCTACTATCAACATACTTGACCTCTCACTGTACATATGATAGTGCACTCCCTAGCTTATATATATATATACATACTAATACGTGATATCTTAATTTTGCGTGTTCAGGAGCTTTATTACTCTAGTTTTCTATTACATGAGAAAAAGTCCCTTTTAGCTTTTAGCCAGTATGATTTCTTGATTTTAATAATATTCCCTGAACACGTTAAAGCTTTAACTGGAGACAGTTTCAATCATCTCGGTACTTCTTGTCTCATACTTTCACTACATAGAATGATGTATTGGTGTAACCTTTTCTCAAATATCATTAGATGTCATCTCAAAACTTATGTCTGTCAATGCTGCAGATATATTTCATAGTTTGAGATAAGTTGTGCTACGCATGAGACAAACTGACTCTCCATGTGACCTTGCACTACTCCTGAAACTCTGATTGATGCTTCTTCATTGCCTGCTCTGGTGGTTTCTTCCTCAGCATGGCGGGCCCAGGGTTTCCGCATCCCCCAGCACCACTTGGTGTCCTCCGGCCGTCTGCCCCAGCACCTCTACCATCACCATCACTACCACCACCAGCACCACCACCATCATCACCATCGGCAACTGCTTCCTGCCTCCAGTACTACCACCACCACTACCTCCTCTCCTATGCCCACCTCCTCTAGGGTGCTGCCCCCACCCCTGCAGTTTCGCATACCTCCTGCCAGCCCCTGTAGTACTCAAAACCCAATTCAACAGCAAGACCTATGGAGTGCTATGACCTCTGCTACCAACACCCAATCACATGCCCTCTCTCCACTCCATCATCACCGTCAGCACCATCATCATCGACAACAATATCTGCAACTGAGCTGTTCCCCAGGGGCCGTACGCCGGCCACAAGTAGCTTCAGAGTGCAGCTCTCCAGCACAGACATCACACACTCCTACTGGGTCAGCTCCTAATTTTGCCAAGCAACAGTGGCAGCAATGTAAACCCCACTCTTGGGACAACTTACTTTCCACACGTTCTTTTGGAGGTTATGGATTTGGATATGGTTTTATTGATACAATCCCACCTAGAGGAGCTGGAAGGGGAGACAAAATACGATCTGTAAGCACACACAGACTTAGGGATGATGACAAAGAAAATGTTGTAGCAGGAGGGGGAGGAGTGAGACCAACTCCAAGATCTTCAGAAAATCTTGTTTCACCACTTGATGGATCCTGCTTCTCTTGTGATTGCTTAAACATTGACCCTGCACCACTTCATACCTGCCTTTTCTCCAAACCTAAAAGCACTGAAAGTTTATTAGCACCTCGTTCTCTTCATCCTGCTGCCTCTGACTCGAGCTTGGCTGGCGACCACCAGCAACCTCGTCGTCGGTCAAGGGCAGCCTCCCTTGCAGATTGCCTCGGTGCCACTAGACACTCGCCACCTGACCGAGATGAAATGACGCACCTGTGATGTTAAATTCTTTTCATTTTTCTGGAAAATACATGTGCCATATATTATCAAAGGACATATATTAGATATACTTAAGCTTTAAATAATACTGTAGTGTATGCTGCCTTTCATTAGCAACACAGATATTGTAGTTTGCACTTAAATTGTAACAAGAGTCAAGTTAAAATATATATAAAACCATATTTTCTACAAAATATTTATCTGTTTATTCATAGAGTAGTGTACATCACTATAGATTAAAGTAGGATTGTGAAATAATTAGAAACCTCTTTAAATATCTTTTGTGATATATTACACAGTTGTTCTCGAGCTTAACACTATATATTGACATCAAAATATCCTCTAAAGTGTATCATTGTAGTAAAACGTAACATTTCATCAAAGCTGAAAAGACAAACATAAGACAATATTACAAATCAAAACTTGTAGTGAAAAATTTCCATTTGATATATGTAATGTTGTCATCATTAGTGCTGCAGTATATTGACATTTATATTTGCATACTTCAGATCATTTCAGTTTTGCTGATCAGTAATATTTCAGTTTAGTTTGATCTAAGTGATTTTTGTATAGTATATATCAGTGCGCAATAGCGTATTTAAATAGACACTTGTCATATCCACCAATGAAAACCAGAGTTATCCAAATAAAGTGCTCTACAGTTCAAGGTATATAAATCATAATAACAAATTTTGTAACTACGTCTTATTTCAAAGATTTTACTTAAGCATACTATCAGCTGTTTGAATAGAATATAATCTACATATTTCAAAAGTTGCAAATCAAATATGAAGGATTATCTATTTAAAAGTATATAGCTTCCAAAATATTTTTATTACAGTGCTTTGTTTTTAGTCTTTTATTTATTTATTTTTCACATGTCACTATCTATCTTTTTGTTTGCATCAACATCAATATAAGTATTATATAAATTTTAATAGCATAATAATCATGCTGTCATAACCAATATGGCACAAGGGGACTAGAGGCTTGCAAAATGGCCTATAAAGACATCCACATTAATGAGTTTTTCATAGATTAAGTAAAAATATGTATTTTTGGCATTGGCATCATCAGTGTATATAGGAAAAGAAATGTCATCTTCGGAATTACCAGTCTTGTTATTTGATATTTTCGACATCATATTCATTTTCAACTCTTATGATATCATATGTAAAGATAATTAGATATACATTAGTATGTCTTATTTTACATTCAATATTAAGTTAAGAATCATTGTAGAAACTTACTCTAAAGAGACAAGTTTTTTCTCAATAGAAAAATTTCTTTTTCAGTTTCATGTATTTACTTATAAATATGCATATGCCAATATTATTTTTTAAGCTCAAAGAAAATTATATTCATCATTAAGAATTGATAGTATTATAATATTTACACTGTTCTGAAATGCTTTCATAATAATGAAGACAGTAGTGCCTTTTCGCTGGAAAAGGTTTTGTTTTATATCTGTAGACATCATATTCCAAAAATATTAGTATCACTTTCTCAGTGGAATGTAGTAATGAGGAACATTGTAAAATCTCTTTCTTAGATTGGAATAAATATTTCAGGAAGAAGAAAAGGGTAAAGACAGTATTATACTACAAGTTATATTTCAGAATAGTTATTAAGTATTATTCTTTTAGTATTAACAATTTTTAAGACATTTGGAAAGCTAGAATAACACACAAGCTAGGAAAATACTTGTACTTTCTAAGTTTTCTATTTTATAGTAATGAGAACTGAAGCATGACTATTCATTATTTAATGACTGTGTGATGTAGTATCATAAACTACAATAGTTACAAAATAATAATGGCTAATGAAGAGGTCATCAGAGTTATACAGGCAAAGTAGTGCTTAATAATTCCAGAGCATGGCACATTTTTTTATTATTATTATTTTTATTATTATTATTATTATTGTTATTATTATTATTATCAGTGTTATTATTATTATTATTATTATTATCAGTTTTATTATCATTATTATTATTATTATTATTATTAACTGTAGTTGCTTTCCTCCCTGTAGTGCTTTTTTCTTATTAATGTTATTTTTTGAATGAATGATAAAATAGCATTTCCTTATGATGTTCTTAGTATGGTATCTAATTTTACTTGTAAGAAATATCAGATATTGTGATTCATTATTTAATAATAACTTGGACAAGGCTCTTATTTGAGTGATACAATTGAGGGATGCCAAATAATAATGGCGAAATTTTTTTTTACTCTAAACTTTATTTAAACTCCATCATGCCCCCATTTTACTCCTTTTATCAATTATTGGAATACTGTACGTATTTCCAAACATTTCGAATGAAAAAACTTTCAGAGAAAAGCTCTTGGTACTGAAAAGTCTGCAACTTGATAGTGATGCCTTAAAGACATACAGTATGTATACTTTTGCTAAATCCAGTAATATTAATATTATTTTTAATACATAGTAGTTTGTAACTGAATCTCTGATATATATCAATATATATAAGTATGTATAATTATTTGTCATGCTTTAATTTCATACTAGTCAGGTAAATTATTTACGATTTATTATCTATATTATTTTTCTGCTTTCTGTCTTTGAGTTCAGAAAGCAGATACAGTATTATAGTGTGATCAAGAATTTTGTGTGAAAATAAAAAATAAAAAATTTCTCCCAAAATTTTCTTTTAAAATGTCTTGTACAAATTGTCATCTGTAATTTTCAAGATCAGAGCTTGAATCATTATGGAGTCTGAAATCAGACAGTGATCATTATTTGTAACTGTCGGTATTTTCAATAGTCAAATGTTCCTGCTGTTCTATGTCATCGTCTAATTATAACGGTATATATCTAGCAATATTTCTCCTCTGTAAATCTTTGTTGGCATACATACTTTGCAAAATTGCAGAGCCCTTGGCACATGATGAAATAACCAAACTACCACTTTGAAATAATACCTTGGCTAATATTCTCTTTCTGTAATGTTAATTTCATATGTTCTTGAATAAGGAATGTAACCTAAATGTGTTTTTTTTTTCGTATAAGTACAATATTTATATATTCTAGTGGCTTATATTTCAATATATTGCCATTTTTGTAGAAAGTTGTTTACTTATTATAAACTGGAATTATAAAGCCTCAGTCTTTTCTAAGTATATATAGTTGCTGAAATATTATACAATATTGTATGGAAAGAATGTCACAATAGTTTAACAAATGCGCTTTTTTTCATGTTTGTTGATATCTTTTCAGTGTGATTGTAATAAGAGGATAGTACTTTATGTCTCTCTGTAGCTAACAATAACTTTGTACAGCTTATATATTGCCTTACCTGTACAGTATATATAATTTACAGAATTACTGCATTACAGCCCTTCCTTCATGTAGCTCAAAAATAAGCAAAAAGTCTGCATATCGAGTCAATGCTAATTATTTAGTAAATTACGTTCTTATATCTCTTGGCATCTTGTCTGGTATTCTGTATGCTGTGGAAACTTAAAATGTTCTAAAATGCTGCACTTCGAACAGGGAATGAGCCATATATCTTGAAACCTAGAGCGTGAGATTCTATGCGTGTGCTCCCATAAGGAGCAGATGGAAAAATTGGGTTTTCAGTAAGTACTGAATGCTATTCAAGAGAAACTACATGTTATTTCTGTATTTTCAGCAAGCTTCTCAAAATAAAGTACTGATCTCTAGGATTGCTTGAAGAATATAACAGTATTATGAAAATAAGGGCTCTTCCATTTCATATGGATTATTTTGTATTTTCTCTACCTGATAGTTATGTGGCTATTCAGAGATAATATACCAGTATGAGTAAAGCTGCTCTATCAAAAGTTTATAATGCAGATTTTTAAATACCATATTGACTTTGTTGTTCTTAATATTGGAGAAATCGAGTACTGTATTGTGTAAAAGCTACTGAAGTCTGTAATGAAGTGAATAGAAACTTAAATGTCAACTAGTCAGTTACATTTATCATTCACTTAACTGCTGAAATACAGTTGATAATCTTGAAAGAGCTTTATTTGATCTGATGCATATGTGGATAGTGTATGTTTTTTGTAATCGTATTTAATATAGACCCAAGCAGCAAAAACAGCTTGAAGTAGATATAACACAAGCTGAAGAACAGCTTGAAATGAAAATGAGCTTATGAAGAGTCAAAATTAAACAGTCGTTAGCCTCTGTCATACAAAAAAAGAGATTATTGACTATAAACTTTCACTGAGATGAAATTTCTCATTGAATGATTCTATAGGGCAATGGCAACAAATATCCTTAAATCCTTTAAAGTCAGTGACGTTTTTGTTTGTGTAACACTGAGTCTGTACAACTGTGATGTACAGTATATGAATATGCTCATACTAACTTTGTTTATATATGTTTTGAAAATGTATATATGAGCCAACCATTTTTAAGCGAGATGTTAAGTGCAGTATTAATGTTGGTAATCAGGGTTTAATATATCACTTAGAATAACTCTTGCAACTGAGGTTTATTGCCTGATTGTAGTTAAAATTCGTGTATTTCTTAGTTTTATAATGTATTCTTCATTTTAACATAATAAATATATAGAAATTTAAACCAACACAACGAAATAGAGTTTATGATAAATATGTGTAAATTACAGTTGTTTTTGTTAAGGATTGACATATGTCACATTTTTGCTTTGTTTGGTAAAACACATATGGTATTTCTCTTTTCCTGATTTAAGTTGTGAAGATAACTAGTGAGGAGCAATGTGGCGGTAAGCGCACATAAAAATAAATTTTAGTATGTGGAGAAAAATAAGCAGTGTAGTAATGGACATTACATATAAAAGATGAATAACAGTTTATATATATATATATATATATATATATATATATATATATATATATATATATATATATATATATATATATATATATATATATATATATATATATATATATATATATATATATATATATATATATATATATATATATATATATATATATATATATATATATATATATATATATATATTATATATATATATATATATATATATATATATATATATATATATATATATATATATATATATATATATATATATATATATATATATATAATACTGCATCTAATGTATTATTTAATTTTTAGTATAAAATAGATATTTTCTGCCCTTTCAGGTCTAGATATATTGAAGCAAATACCTTCTGTTCAGTGTACTTCTACATTGTGAACTCTCCGCAACGAGAATGGGGGCTTGCGCTTGCCAGAAACATTTCTAGTCAAATTTTGCTTTATGTTGTATTTTTAACTTTTAGAATCAGAGATACAGATGTATATGTTATACTAAAATGTTAGTATTTTATAAAAAGACGGTATCAAGTCATTCAGCGATTTATTGTATATTAAGTATTCAGATGACTTGACTGTTTTTTGAGTTGTCTAATATGATGGTAACCCTTGAGTTTCTAAGTAAATGTATCCTTGAATCATTGCGTAATGTAACCGAGATTCACATGCACAAATACAGTTTCTACGTATGTTAGAATTGTTTTCTTGGATGGACTTGTGATTGTTATTATTTTTGCAATCAGCTGGTTCTGATGATACTAAGGGTGAAAATATATTTGGATGCCATTATGTACTTATTACAGTAATGAAGGATATTACACTGTCATTGTAGTCTTTCACACTTTTATTCTTAGATGAGATTTTTACGATGGTTTTGTGGAAGTTTTGTAGGTACACTTTTGTACTGTGTGATTGATATAATAATTCACCGCAAAAACCTGATGCATTGTGTAATGTAATGCAGCATAATTATCATACCATTTTTGTATTATTTATTACATGATTATGACTATCTGTACAGCATAAAGATATATAGATAAAATAATTTATTATACATGTTAAAATCATAAATTGGTGATACTGTATGTGGAAACCTTAATTTTTCGAGTGTATTGAAGTTGTATGATAAAATCGGTCAGGACTGCCTTAAGAAGCCATATAGTTTATCTTCTTTGAAAACTAATACCCAATAAATCTTTTCCTGTGGACCCCATAAAATGTAACTGCTTACATGTTCATATAAAAAAAATGTGTACTGCCATAGGGTTTATTATTCTATATAATGAAAATGAGATAGCCACACATTTTGCATAAGGTTTAACGTATTCACCACATGCTGTACCTACTTTAGCACTTCCAATTTAATGTATATAGTACTGTGCAGACTGATATTAAAGAATAATGTTCTGATCTGCCTTTTGTAGTTGCGAGATTTAATAAATATCAGTATACAGGTTCTGATTGTGTTTCATCATCTGTTAACAAAAATTAAATAGATTTATTTTGTTGTTGGCAAACCTGCCTTGTACATTATTGCTGAGCTGAAGTATATGATAGGCATACAGTATTTATATTTTCCCGGACTACTATTTTCTTGGCACGTAAAATGTCAAGGCATGACAGTTTATGCACTGACAATCAAACATTTTTGGTAAAAACAAAAAAATGTTTTGTAGATCAGTACACCCGAAATTTAATAACTGCATATAAATCTGATTACGATATTTTGTGAAATAAGTATTTTTATGTAGGACATTTGTATATCTATCTACAAACAGTCTTATATGTCTCTTGCATCTGTAGGTCTTCAAAAAATTAACATAATCCATATTTTTTTTATGGAAATGTAAACTCAAATTTCCCTGTGAGTAAACTTTATGAATTTATATTTGCAGTGCTTTATAATTTATTTTAATACTGTTTTATAGTGTGCTGTGATTTTTTAACTACAACAATAATTATTATGACTAGAATTCTGAAAAACAAACTCATTACAAACAAGATTCAGCAAAATTTGTAATTCATTAGTAATTGTTTCAAATGAAGTATGAATATCATTCTGACAATACCACCATTTTGAAGTATATAATAATTTTTCTTCCATATTTTGCTGTTGTAGTCTCTGACACTCTTTTATATTTGCTATATTGAAGGGGATGATTGAGTTCCATTGCCATATACCTGTTGATCTGTGAAGGGAATGAAATGCGATATTTTAACATATATTTTTGGGTGTTTGCTTGTAAACCTCAGAGTAAAGTAATGATGAAGAACCCACAGATCAGTCTTGTGTTTGGTTACAGAAAGTTGCATGCAGATACTGTTGTATGGCCATTATGCTACATTTAACATAAGCCTGTGATAAATTTCATACATAATAAGTCTTCTCTCAGATATAGTTCTGGTCTCTCTCGCTCTTTTAATCTCGACCCATTTTTAAGCACTTGGGGGTAATGATGGACTGTATCTATCCTGTTATTGAGGAAAAATTTATTTTCCAATGTTTATTTTCTGTAGCATACTTGATTATTAATGACATGCTAAAATAAGTCCTCAAATGTGTTTTGATGAAAAATGTAAGATATTTTTAAGCTATCATTTAGACAGTATGCTGAATTATTTATTAAAAATAAACAATTTAAGAAAGAAGAAGTGCAAGTGGCAGAGAAAGTAATGATATCTGTAAGGTACTAGGGTTACTTGAGTATCATGTGGAATAACTGTCAGAAGATAAATCGGTTGTGGAGTATATGGTGAGGTTGTTGAATATGTATTTCAGGGAATGGAGAGTCTTGATTGTTTGGAAGAGTGCACGTGTTATGCCACTATACAAGCAAAAGGAAGTATGATTGTAATAGGTATAAAGGAATTACTTTACTGAAGATAGGTGTAAATATGACTACTGACTGTAAGATTTAGGCATATACAAGAGTGCTAGGCAAAGGTTTGTAACTAGTGGGGAAGAATGGAAGATGACTCTATACTAGTGACTGATTTTGATAAGAAACTGACTCCATCGGTGACTGAAGTTGTGAAGGTGTATGAGAGACGAATGTTTATATCACAGTGTTTCTGTGACTTCCCATAATAAAGCTATGAAGTATTTTCATCCATATAGTGCTGTGAATAGATGGTTTGGATGAGTAAGTTTATTTGGTTAATAGCTGTGTTTTGAATCGGCCATCCTATTTACAAGAAGGGTCACGGCCCTTGTATATGTATGTATGTATCATAATTTGTATTAGTTTTCCTATCGGTATGGGATTTAGAATTGCACCCTTGTATTCCCACTGGGTCATAAAGGAAACTATAAGGAATTTCCCAGATTGCAGAGGATTAAGAATAATGTCCTAGTATTCTCCTCATGTCATAAAGGGCATTATAAAGGGATAGGGGAGAGAAGGGCTGGCAATCCCATTATTTTTGAACCATTTTTCTTGCCACAAACTGGTAATGGAAGGGTTGAGAATTAGTATAGTGTAATAAAATTGCGATTCCTTCCTATTTTTGTGCAGTTGTTGCAATCATTCTGGTATTAGCAGAATATTTTTCATAATTGTGACACCGGAATGAGCAAAGAAACTTGTCCATATCCAGCCCTGGCATCAATAAAATGGGAAAGATAGAAAGAGAAACATAGATTGGCAAAGTCGAGACTTGTCAGATGTGAATGGATAATAAGAGTTGTGTAAGAAATATATCAGGATATTCGGTGTAGACATAGGCACAGAAAAAGAAAGACCAAGAATTATTATTATTATTATTATTATTATTAGTGCATACATACTAACCTTAGAATCTGCCATAACCAGTCATCGAGCACTTGTATGGATCCCAAAAACTGATGAAAGTACAAGTGTGTTTCCCATGCCTTGTGCTTCTCCATGGTGTTTTCCATCTCATAATTATGTCGTCTGTACCTGTAAAGATGACAAACATTATAATTAACACATACAGTTTATTTGAAAAACGTGTTGTATACAACTGATATTGCCCCAATTTTTTGTCTTACCTACTCTGACCCCAGAGAAGAACGTTGGTTCTTTGGGCCAGTCTTTGCAGAGGTTCTATCAAAGGTCGTGTCAAATAATCTACTTGTAAATAGAGTCCTAGTTCTCTGTCCCACCATTCTCTGTCCAAAAAGAACCAAAGACCATAGCCTGTGAAAGGAATTCAATGTTTGTGTACAGTTTAATTTCGTGCTACAATTTTGACGAGGAAGTTATACCAGAAGAGTTTGGATTTTTATCATTATTTTTTTTATGTTCTTTTCTCCGTCTTATCGTTGTCTTCAGTTTTCAGTCTACTTTCCTGAATATTTTTTTTTTTCGTTTTTGTATTATTTTTAATTCTACTATATTCTATTTACAGCAACCTATACTCCTGATGAAGATTATGGAGACGTTACATAGTCTTACCAATAATAATTACTTCAGGGATTTGATCCGCATTCGCCCATTTTTGGAGTGTCTTGACATATTCCATATGCAATTGACCCAATCTAATTCTCTTGGACCCATAGGGGGCCCAAACAGCAGATACTCTCAGCTCGTAAGGCTGTTCTTGTGTTTCTTCTAAATGTTCTGTCTGATTAATACGATGATCAATCTCTGTAGCCAATGTCTCCTTAGAAGTAATGTGAATATTCATGTTTTCATCAGTCATGGTAGGCTTACGACCAGAAGGTCGACGACCTATGATATCGTAACTGACAGGTCGTACTTCATGATCTAGCAAATACTTCATGAAAAGAATCCGGGATACCTAATTAAGAAAAAAATGTGTAATATTAGTAATGCATTGTCAGTGGTATTGAATTAAGACATTATCATTGGTATTGAATAAATAAGGCAGTTTTACAAAATAATCACTTTCATATGCGAAGTACTGTTAATTATAGAAATAAGAATATTTTCAGTATTCTGGAGTCATTTCCGTACTTTTATTATTCTTTTCATGCAACCCATCATGAAATAGTGAAGCTTAAACTAAATAATATAGGAATGAAAAGAGTGTTTCCAATCTTATAACTATGGGGAACCGATCTAAGGGTTGACCTAATTCCGTAGAGCCAACAACATGTATTTTGTAATATTTAATGTTACTTGTGTCAGAGTGATGCTTGGAAGATGGCGGACCATACGCATAACTGAAGACGTACCCCTCAAAAAAATCCTCACTTTTAATCTCTTTTGGAGTAAGTATTGTTAATATACACTTAGAAACATTATTGAATGATGCGCATTGCCTCTCAAATAATAATAATAATAATCCTTTATTTCCATTACAATACAATGGGTATTCGTCAGCCGAGGCAAGCCCCAACCCCCCATTGTGGTGCCCAACCACAGCAGTTCCTGCCAGTAAACAGCTTAAACTCTCGGTCTTGGACGGGAACCGATCTTTCGACCTCGGGAATGCGAAGCCAGCGCGTTACCACTGTACTAGCCAGCAGGTTAATCATATTGGTTTAAAATGAAGGATAACGTGGAAATTGGCACTTTATACAAAATGCTTCTTCCTATACGATATGTCTCCTTTATTGGAAAAGCAGAATTTTGAAGTCAGGATATGCAGAAAATATCCCAATACATTGCGATATTTGTCTTTCTTTTTTGGGTTTTTGATAACTAATGTATGTGTGGTTTATGCTTACTTTCACACCCTTCATATGGGCAAATATTTCATGAAAATTGTTATATTTAGTTCATTTTGCATGAAAAAATCTTTTTTATCTTTTAGTTGATATAATTTAGCAACGTTTCGTATTATAATTCTTTCATTTAAGGTGTGAAAGTAAACTATATGTTTCTATTGCATTCTGTCCCTAGTTGTTAAAAATTCACAGGTTAGGCTAGGTTAAACTTGTTTACCTGTACCATTTTTTTTTTACCAGGATACGGCATTGGAATCCAAATTACACAGTGTTAGGTACTAATTTAAATGCTGGCGGTTTTCTAGTGATTTGGGCTATTCCTTCGGAGATGGTGTCATAGTGAAATATTACCCTAATTTGGTATTCGGAAATGCACCTACATTTTAGACATCATTCAAAAACAGCATCTGGAGTAGGAGTTGAAGTGGGTTATAGGTTAATTTAGTCATATCGAGGTATATATTGACTTTCACACCCACAAAGTTCATTGTTGATGAAAAACCTAAAATCACACCTAGTTCCCAACAGTGTTGAGCTAAATTAACATACCTCGCCTAACCTAATATTATACCTGTTTAGAACACAAGCATTTAATAGTAAGTTAATGTCAAGTATCAACTTATGTGGGTGTGAAAGTAAACATTTCCTAAGTTAAGTAATGGTGACAAATTTGTGAACATTTTTAATGTATTATTTGAATTTTCTTTATATATATTTTGAGGCTTACTTTTCGGTCTTCACCTGGCAAATTAATGTTTTTGCTAGATTAAAAACACATACCAGTTACACATACAGTAATGAAAGTATTAAGTACATAATGATTTTCTCATAGGCTTTATTCTTAGATATGATTTACCCAACTCAACTGCTTCTCTCCCCAAGAAAACTTGCAGCCTCCTATTTCTTCAAACTTTTTGTGTGTCAACTTCAGAAAACATTCTAATATGATATCTCACCATTTGACTTCCTAGATGATATGTGTATGCTAAGTCCTTGGGTAAAATGTCTAAAAAGACAAGCATTTTATTTCGCATTTGAGAATCTCCGTAAAATGCAATCCAGGTTGTGGATCCACGTGAACGCCTCAATGCACAGCAGTCTCCAAATTGAGCCCGACTGTACTGGTGTACCTGTCAATATTAGTTTAACATATTTGTTTTATTCTTGCAGTTTAATATTTGAGGAGGACATGTAGGTGATAGATATTCTTCAATACTCTTATACTTCATTATAAACAATTAGCTACATCAGATTAGGTTAGGTTTAATATGTTGATGGTGGTTAGCCATGTATTTCCATCAGAAAAACTTTTTAGCTTCCAAAAATTAAATTTAAAATACTGCAGTACAGAAATAATTTATTAATATTTGGGTTCTGCACAAAAGAGACTCAACACCTTACCTTACAGGATGTATAAGGAAGGACGCCTGCCATTAATTGCAATCTTGTCGTGTTGACAATAGTACTTGTGTTTTCTCTTGGCAATAAGGAGGGTAATTTTTCTGCTATGGACGAGTATCTCTCCTCTTTAAACAAACATATCAGAGTTTGTGAGAATAAGTACATATAAGGCACATACTGAAATTCACAAGTATTCAGGGTGGGTTTGTAATGCTGGGTAAGTATGCAAATCTTTAGGACTTTTTGTTTCACATATAGCCTCTATTTAAATGGAGATGGGGAATTAAGGTTGGATGGGTTTCTAAGGCGGGGATGGGATCGAACACGACTTTCTCATATCTCAAGTCGAGTGCTCTAACCACTGCGCTACCAAGGCCTGGGGTAAATTTGGAAATATAAAGTTTAAAATATTTCTCTATTAAAAGAAATTGTTTACTTTTTTAAACCCTCAAGCATTTGTAACCGTTATTGTTCTAAGCAAGAAAATAATTAATTTCTTCTATTACAGTATTAATGAAATATTTTAAATACTATGTACTTTCACGTGTTTTAGCATCATTATATTTTAAGAAGACATTTTAACCTATCTTGGAGCTAGGACAGTTTTGCCATAAAACAATATACCTCTAGGACAGTTGCTTCTTAGGATGATTGTTTGTTAGAACAATTGCTTCCTAAGACTAAGCCTATCCCCCCTAACCTAACCTAACCATGTACGAAATAATACACTCTTCTCAATGAAATTCCATTCAGTCATTATTTCTTTATTGCATGATACATTTAACTTTAATAATATCAAGGGGAAATTGTCCGCATTTACATTAAGAGTTAAGGGCTGTTTATGATTAGATTATGAATAAGCAAGACCAGTCGTACTTGAACGTCCAGGAAAACTCGCATAAAAGAAAATTATAGGCCGAACTATATACCGTATCTTGCCAATATGAAGTGATCTGGCATACACAAATCTTTGGTATAATGCTTCTGTCATCAATTGCCATTTCTCTGAAAGCAATGAAATATTCAATAGTATACTTTTAAAATACTAAGTCAGACTTCGTAATCAGTGTTAAGGCCTACAGTTTATCTTCAGTAATTGTTTGCATTTATGTTATTATATTCCTTGTAGGAAAAACATCCACACTTTTGTGCTATAACTTATTAATTTATAAAAAAAAAATACAGTATTCTGTTTTTTTTTGGTTCTTACAAGAGCCATCTTCAATTAATCAAATCTGTGAACCGAAACAAAATTTAGAGGGAAAACTAATGATATTAAATAGATTCCAATCCCCGACACTTCCTCAAGGATGCAAAGTGATGCTCCTTTTGTCACTTTGAGTACCCGGTTTGATCTAAGTGAGGTCAATTATCCATCCAACTCCTGTCCCACCGGATACAGAAGTGCAATTCACTCCCTTCCTATATTTTATATTAGCCTCTTTTGAAGTTAGTTTTCTGGTCAAGAGGTCAACAGATGTAACCTTTTGTTACAGCCAAAATTGAGTTGAAATAAATTTTTCAGCTGAATAATTTTTATACACGATTTGGCTGTTACTGAAATTAATCCCAAGCATGCTCAGTTCCAGCTCTGTAAATGTGTTCTTTGATTCTATATTAATGCATCAGCTTGCTTCTCCTTGCAGAACACGATGTACAGTACACTCTTATTTCCATACTATTACACCTGGCTTACCATGTTATTGGTAGGAAATACAACCCCAAAAACCTTCATCATCTTTTTCTTTTTCATACTAGCAAATTATTTAACAATTGGACAAATGACACGTTTAAAACTCCTCTTTAAAGCAGCCATAGAAATTTCACTAAGCCATTTCATATGCTCTGTCAGCTTACTATTATTACAGATTCGAAAAACTAAGAAAAAAATACTAGGGTAATTATCTGCTTTCTCCTGGGCGATTTTTTTTTTCATTAGATCTGAGGATGGCGAATTGGAGTCTCCCAATCCCATTTCAAATTTCATTTCACTGATTAAAATGTGTAAGTGAAAACTCTTCTTTTAATGGTGTAATGCATAATGTATGTAGTAGGCGTTTCCACGGGATCCTCCCTTTCAGTCATCAATGGTAACTCTCACAAGGATATTTTTGAAAATTTCCTTGTTCACTTAGTTGATAATAGGGGGAAAAAACGGTATTGAGTTATGCTGTGTACACGAAAATGTTGCCATATTTGCTAAGAATATTAGTGAATACCATGCATTTTTAGAGAAACATGATGATTTGGTTCCCTCATTAGCTTTCAGCAATTTAATAAGTTTACTTCCTAGATACAGAAGTCAACGTTGATGAAAACTGTTTACCCAATTGCCATATTTTTCATAAAGTCCTTTAACTGTTATTTAATTTTTTTTTTTTTTATTTATCTTATACCTTGTTAAAACTGACTTGTAACCAGTTCTTTTCCTTGGAGCTAATGAAATTCGTAGCCCGCAGTATATTGACAGTGGGTGTAAGTATTTATAGAATTGTTTTAAATATTTATCTTATCGTAATTGAATTATTGCTAGAGCATGTACTATGTCTGAGCGAATTTTCTACTGTTTAACTACATAAGATATTTTAACTATGCGCATTAGCGTTAATAATTTGCCAGGCAGAAATGGACATGATGGTGAAGGTCTTCTTAGGGCTATTTTTAATTTTGATAATATGTAGACAACACATTTGCAACAATAGGCTAGACAAGGGTGATGGTATGGCCGGAAGGGTATCTTAAAAGCACTGCACTACTGCTTATGTAGGAGAGACAGGTAAGCACCTGAATATTAGAATAAAAAAAACATTAAAGGGTGCTTAGGGTTATTCTGGAAAAGTGTTCTTAGGTGGGTATTGCTTGGTATAAGAACAATAGCAGTAATTTCAGTAATTCCCACTTAGTGAGTCATTCAATTAAAAAAAATATATAGGGCCTAATTATATAAATCTTGAAGAGGTGGGAGAATTGCAATCCTGTGTGTATGGGGTAGAAGGATGGAAGGAATTAATGACCTCACTAATTATGTAGGGTACACAAGTGGCTAAAGGAGTAAACCCTCTCATCCCATGGAGCAAGATATAAGAATGCCAAGATATCTCAGGGGAATGGACTAATTTAATGTCATTAGTTGTCGCTTATACAGGTATTTCAGTTCATTCTGCTAGACATGTCTGAAGCGGGGAATGTGTATTTTGAACATAATGAAGATACAGTACTTAAGTCTGAGTGTTTATCTTCTTAGAATGCTGCTAGTTGCCTTTTCAAGTTGTATTGATGCCTTATTTTTATATTTGTTTCCAAACTACTGACCATATACTAATACTACAACGTTTAGTGGTAAGATAATATTCATGAGTTCTTTCACGCTTGATATTTTACATTGAAAAAAAAAAAAAAAAAATATATATATATATATATATATATATATATATATATATATATATATATATATATATATATATATATATATATATATATATATATATATATAAAACACAAACCTCCCTATGGCATGACCAAGCCACTGCAATTTCCTTACATTTCGTGATACCTCTCAAACTTTAGTTGTTATTCATAGTGTGTTTCATCCCATATTATGTACACTGTCAACAACTTACCTAAATATGATTGGTCGCTCGATGATGTCGATATATGAAATAAAGATTTACATTGACGAAGTTTGTCGTAAGAGTTCGTTATATGGTGAAAGTCTAGTACTTGTGCAGTCAACTTGTCATTGTATACTGTGGTGCATATTAGCAGAATCGTACCACAAAATAGAATCGTGATAAAATCTCTTGAAATTTGTAATTTGACATGTATCATATCTGTTTTGTTTAAGTCCGCGAATTTGGAGCCAAATAATCTTCGAAACTGTCAAGGAAAATGTTTAAATAATCGGTTTAAAATGAAGGATAATTTCTCATAAAGCTGAGATAACGTTATAAGGAAAAACTATCGTTATTATTTCTCTTGCCGTAGATGCAGCTTGAATTTATTTCATAACTTTCCTCAAAGTCATATTCTAAACTCTGTGTACTGTATTATATTATCAATTTTTTAACCGAAAAATTGCGTTGATAGGAATTTTTACACTATTTTCCCGTTGGTTTTACGATTCGCCGATAGATGTTATATCTATTCTTAAACTTAAGTTCATTTAAAATTGGCTCTTAAATAATAATAATAATAATAATAATAATAACAATAATAATAATAAAGACCATACAAGGAGATGAATGGGGAGAACTGCTATTATTATTAATAAATAATGAATGTCTTCGCCTTCATCGCTTTACGATGTCTGTCTGGTAAGTCTGGTTATTCATGCTCAAAAATTTGCCCAGTCTGTCTTAGCAGACTGGACAGAGTGTATTACTCAAGTCACTTCTAGCAACTGTTTTCACTTGTCGCGTGATTTTTTATTTATTTATGTATTTATTTTTGTTATTATTATTAGTAGTAGTAGTATTCTCCCATGGTGTCAAGAATACCTCCTCCGTGTTCTCCTGGGTGTCATTGAAGTTTAGTAAAGAAGGCAGAGCAAGGGGACTGGGAATCCCATCCTATCACATCTGACTAGTCATTACACCCTCCATATCTGTTTCTCTTTACTTTATGTATTCTTCGTACCCAGGCCCGATGAGGGCTGTTTTACTTTATAATTTATTTTTGGCCCGTCCTGGTGTCACAATCATAAAAAAAAAAAATTTTTTTTTTTACCCACAAAGTTAAGCTTTTGCTTTGACTCAGTCACTTCCTTATTAATGGGAAGTATGGCTCTTGTATATAGATATATGGATTATTATTATTATTATTATTATTATTATTATTATTATTATTATTAATGTTGTTGTTGTTGTCGCTACCAATTCCTAGGCTGTGTTAATTGAGTCCGCTGAGTTGGTAGAGACCAGGAAACAATAAATATCATTTCTTTACCTTTCAAATTTCAACACTTACAAAAAAAATCACATATTTGGCATGGAGTTAGTAGAGTCAAGATGTTCTCTGGTATAGCATAGCAGTTTTGAAGCTTTCTGCTCATTTTGCGTAAAATGTATTCCTGTTGATATTATGGACTATCATTTGTGTTCATATGTTCAGTTTTATTAAGAGCGAGATTAGGTGAACAGGTGATGCAGATGATGATGGTAGGAAGTCGGCTTGGTGGGAAATATGTGTGGTAAATGTCATTTAGGATGAAAAGTTTATTAGGCGGCCGTCTGCCGTTGAAATCACCATCGAGGATGATATTTGCAGTATTGGTGATGTAATTGTGAGATGTAGTTAAGTACTTTGGGAATTTTGAAAAGTGATGTATGTATTTGTTAATGTTATGTATGATGTTATCAGTGCATACTTCAATACATTGTATTTCTGTGGTGTTGACATAGGTGAGAGGAAGGATTTAGTGTTTTCATTGGTGTCTATGACGTTAATGAGTTTGTCTTCTTGGGTTTTAAGCCCACCACAGCTGCTGCCAATCTTGTTTTGTCTAATGTAAGTGATGTTATGGAATGTGATTGTTTTGTATGATATATTTTTTGTAAGATGGCAGTGTGTATATTGTGTTGTTTCATGGAGTGTTTGTTTAGTGTTTTTTTTTTTTTTCCAAGTATAATGTAGAATATGGATTTTGTTTGTGGTGTGTTAGGTGCTGTTGCAGGGGGTTAGTTGAGGTGTAGGTGGCAGCAGAATGAGAAAGTCGTAGTGATGATGACGGTTGAGGTATAGCTTGGGGTTTTGGGGATGTAGATGGTGTTGGGAGGATGGGATAATTGAGGGGAAGGGATGTGGAAGGAGTAGGGAATTGCTTTGAAGGAGGGTGTAGGGAGCACTGTGAACAGTTTCGAGTATTTGTGTAGTGTTTCATGTTAACAAGTATTGTATATGTGAAATGGGTTTAGTTTCTGCATTATTTGTACAAAAATTAACCTTTATACGTTGGCTCGAAGTGTCGGGTGTTGAGCATGTTAGACATGTGTATGTAGTTGGGTCCTTGGTCGCTATTGATGTCTCCAGCTAAAATGAGTCTTCAAGTACTGGCATCTGGAGATTAGTTTATTGGTATAGAAAAAAATCATGTCGCGTGAGTTGTGTTGAGAGAGGAGGTAATCACCCAAGTAACCGAAGCCTCTCCCAGGTTCTTGTGCCCCTGGAGAGGGAGGGGGTGAGTTGTGGCAGTTTGGCCTCATTTGCGGCTCCTTGTGTGAGTTGCATGGCCTCCTCATCTGATTTCCAGCTCTGGAGAGGAAACTACGCAGTAGACGTTGGCTCTCCAGGTCATGGGTATTGTGTTGAGCAAGTAGCTTTAGTTTGATTTATTGGTGAGTGCTTGTATGCCTTGTAATCCCAGATATTTAAGGTGGTGAATGTTGCTTATATTGTCGGGGCTGCCAGTGCATGAGTGTTTGAAATTGTTGATGTCCTTGTGTGATGGTTGGCGATAGCTGCATAGTTTGGATCTGTAGGGAACAGTCTTATATGTCTGAGTACGTATTGGTTGTCACGGGTAGGCATGGAGATGACTGACACAAGAGAAATGGTTGATGAGAATTTTGCTTGTTTGTTTTAGGGTATAGTGTCTGTTATTGTTGATGTCAGCCTGTGTGGCAATAGGTGACTAAATGAGAAAATGGAGCCAACGTTGGCAATACCTTTTCTTCCTTGAAACTTTGATTTTCCATGCCACAGTGCAGCTGTTGTAAGGGATGAGAAAGGGCAGGATATGATGAAGACATCCTGCCTACCAAACTTTTTTTTTTCTATTATGGCCACCATGCGGTATTTGGTGAGATTTGGTGTCTGGCGGTTTGTAATATTCTATAGTTGAGGTGCTGAAAAATTGGCATCATGTAAAACTAAAGGTATATTGAAAGCAGGATTTTTAGTTCAAGCTTTTACTTAATTTGGCTAACATTCTTTTATAGTATAAAGTACAGTTATTCTTCAGTATTTACAAATATCACTTGAAAAGAAACCCCGTATGTAATCCATATCACTCATATGAAAAATGGATACATTTTCTCTTAATTGCTTTTTTCACCATATATACTTCCAAGATCTCTTTCTTGCACAACTAAATACTCGTGTGTTTATCGAATAAGCTCTGTTTTAAATACTGATAAAGTACTTTGGTTATCATTTGAGTACAGTATACAGTATTCAGGCAGAGAAAGGTTCAAGGTATGACCAAAAAAATATATATGTACGGGTTAGTAGGTAATAAGACATATGGCTTATATTTTCATGAATTTCAGATTCAGGGTTGACTACACAAGTAAACAAAAATGACTTATTTTCTGTTAGAGCCTATGAATGAAACTTGGCTGTTATGTAATTCTACAGAAGTTCTTCATTTAGGAAGCAGGTAGGTAACACAGGTATTCTTTGGTATATTCCGTGTGAATAATGAAATACTTAAGTTTTTCTTCAGTCAAAATATTCTACAAAGATCTTAAAAGTTTATCTATTTGCAATAATATCCACTTTTGAAAAATGGACAATATTATTCATCTAATTTAGGAAGGCATTTACTCACATACTTTTGGAGAAAATATACCATGTTAAAGTACCAGTCATATCTTCCTACATAACATGTAGAAATGCATCTCAAGTTTACAAGGGGTGTTATAGCTAATGACCACTGTAAGAAAGGGGAGTGCACGATATTTACCACACAGCAAAGAATACAGGATTTTCCAGTCAATAACGTTGGGCAACGTGATGAGAATGAAGTGGTAAATGCATGATTATAAAATGCTCCACATGTACGGAAACATGAAGGATTATATTTTTACAAGTGAATGCAAGCTTTGTTTCTACAGCCATACGCTTTCCTGATAGAGGATGTGGCCAACTAGCTGTGTTTCAATGTTTGCAAGTGTATGTCCAACTGTTTGTCTTTTGAAATAGAAAATTATCGTTTCATCATTTCTGATCCACCTATTACAAATGTTTATTTTATTATATGGTAATTAATAAATTCAGTTTAGATATTCATCAAGTCTTAGTTGACATAAATTACATTTCATCAGGAAATTCACCGATATAAGCTTTTCTTCTACTATAAACTTTTAAAGTTGTTACATCATACTTCAGTAGCTGAAAGTTATGATACTGAATAATATATTCAAGAAGTAGACAATTTCAAATCAGAACACATTAACTATCAACAACACAGGGCATAACACTCAAATGCTGCCGGTTGGTTTTCATATGTGAAAATAAGTACAGTACATTACATATTTATATAACTAATATAAATCCAACTATTTTCCATCAAGCACTTAGATTTCAAAAATGTTTTTAGCTTTCGGTATACCTTCTGTTTACATACATTAATATTTCATAAAAGCCACTAAGTATCTTGGTGTTAACGGTTTAGATGTTAATTCGCACCTTATGTAATAAATACAAGTATCAAACATGTTCTCTTCATGAATGACTTAAAAAAAAAAGCTGTATAGAATTAATCTAGTAATGTCAATTGAAAAAAGATCTTAAACTTAAAACTTCAACAGTCTCCGACTGGTTTTAGTTTATGGAATGTTTGATCATCACTTGTTATCAATGATAAAAACTTACCGGCGCAACTCTTTTGAAAATAAAATGTTAGAAGTCTTGTTACAGCTGTTTGTTAGATTTCAGTGACATTATGCTTCGACGAGTCTGTTGCCTCAAGAACCATCCACATTCTCTGGAAACATCCTCCGTAAAATTTCCCGTTTCAATTTATATTAAAAGTTTGCTTGCAAATTCAGTCACTAATTTCCTTACTGAAATTTAGCAAACCATTGTACATGGAATATAGCTATTAAGTCTTTTGATAATAATTAAACCAGTTCATCTTGTTATTTTCATTTCCATTACCAATATTTCGTCATTTGAAAGCATAACTTATTATTCGTACCAAATAGAAGCACCTTTACATTTTTTAACCTAAAATACAGACATATTTCACAGCCTTACTCCTCATACTTACAAAGAAACAATAAAGCATAATTCATAGTGAAAACATTTATCACAAATGAAACGACAATAAAATTAATGGAATAAGTACAACTGTTTTTATTTATATGTATGTTCAACAATTTTCTTGACGGTCTACTTACTTTAGTTTTAACAATATGTACATGCTAGTATTTTCTTACTTTTTTAACACTTAAGTCATTATATTTTAGTTGAATATTCGTGGAACATTATGCTCTTACACTAATTATCCACAAACCAGTGAAGCACATCATCATGATAATCTACAATTTTGAAGGACATAGATAATGTACATAAATGGTCAATAATGTGGACAAATTAATAATGTGATTAACACCATGGCAAAGAAGGACTTGACAATGATTTCTTGGCAGATATTTAAGGTCCTTTTAAGTCATTGTGTAAGTCAACACACCATACAAAAAAAATATTACCAATGATGTTAAAAACTTAATTCAGATTATTTTCATTTTGATCAGTTCTGATCACCAAGTACAGTAATCACAAGTTTTTATTTATTTACTTGAGAAGTCCTTTTTAGTGTATTAAATGTTTATAATAATCTAATAATCACTTTCTCCCCATTCATTTACAGCTGCACCATCTAGATCGTCATCATCGAGGTCGTCGTCGTCCACACCTACCATGACTCGATCAATTACTGTAAGGAGAGTAAAATATTAGTTTTCGTTTTAAGCTAACACAGTGATTATACAGAGTGGTATTTGCAACATTAGACATCCTGAGATGTGTCATGTAAATTAGACAATATTAGAAAGAAAAATTCATAAGTTTATAAATGGAGAAAGTGTTTTTGGTATTAATTCTCCACACTAAGAAGTAATCACTGAAGGCCATCCCTTCGAGCTATTTAGTTCCATTATAGGATGAGAGAACTCTTCTTGTTAAAGACATTCAAGCCCGTGATGCATTTGTAAATCAACCTGCCTACAAGAGCAGTTATGAAAGTAATATCATTACCCAGCCCAAAACACATATCTGAAAATTTTCCATTTAATGGTATCTGCTTATGGAGCTAAACAGCTCCCAGTTCATAATTAGTTTTCTGAATTCAGGTGAAGCCGTTTCTCACAGTTTTGCTCTCTCCTCTCTCTTGTTATGGTGGGTTTAGCAATAAGAAGTTTTATATGAGGTTATAAAACAAAATTTGTTACATAGAGCAAAATTCAATATATTAGTTGTAAGATACCTTACGAGTGCAGTTTTCGTTGCAAGTGACTTGAATACAATGCTGTTACAAACATTTCACAAACATGCAAATTTTTGAAGCTAGCTTCAATAGGCTTTAAATATTATTACCAGCAAAATGCAAAGCTTCATTCTGTTTTGTACATGCATGTGATATTTTATTTTACAAAATAGTGGGAAGTTCACAATTCATAAGTATTATCTGGGCAGTTTTGATTCTAGCTCTCTGAGAACAAATGAAAAAACGTCAACTGTAATCTTAATCTGCCATTTATGGTTGTTGTTGCATGGAAATTAAACCTATTCCTTTTCAAAGTTCATGATTAACCTGTACTTATAAATTAATACTAATAATTAACACTACGTATGGATTATGGTTTCACCCTGTGCAGTGTATGTACTGTACTGCAATAAATTTCATTCACTATAAGTATCCTTAGTGGTCAAATTTTTTTCATTCAATCAGATATTATATCCCATTTCTTGTTTTTCTGGCCACAACAGAGCTGTTAAGTGGTTGCCAGCCCTTCTCTCCCCTATTTTCATTTGCCATTGAGACATGCAGGGTTATGGGGGTAGGACGAGCTCTACCCTATGAATAGGAAGGAGCTATCATTAAATATAAAGTTATATCCTTGTGTGTTTATACAAACGAAATACTATATTCACTTTTCGTAAATTACAAAAATATACAATTCACCACTAATGGAATAGGAAAAAAAAGGGGGATTTGAAAATGATAATATATCATGGAATGCATTGCAAGATGCAAAACGAAAAGCAGCCCTAAAATAATTATACCCCAAGAAAATTATAACTTTTGCTTCAAAAAGCAATGAATATATACGATTCAATTTACGGTATATACAAGCCAGTTATTGTAGAATTTTAAAATTAAAAGGCGTAACAAAGTGACATATCAACTAGCATTACATTATATAAAGCTATTCACAATACACAAGAATCTCATAGTAAGTTTCCCATAAGAACTCGTTAAGTGAGGCAAATAACTTTCTAAACAGAAATAATGCATTCATATTGAGCTTATAAATATATGAAGAAACTTCAATTACTGGCTAACCAAGTACCATAATAGGCAATACCAATCACTGTAGTTAATGAAACACTATGAGTACAAATATCATTATTTCTGAAGCCTTCTAGCATATGATGAACTGTTCTATATGCTAAGGTTTTGTTAGATCTAAGGCTATGAAAGAGAATACATCAAGCTCCAATGTTTATATGCTTACAAAATTAACATATTTTTTGCCAGTCTGCTATATACCCAGACAAGTTACTAACAAACAGTTTCATCAAATGCTAAAGTTATCTGGATATATTGTTATTTGTATCTGCATCTTCAGTATTATGTACTCCAAGGCAAAAGCCAAATATAAAGTGTATGAATCATCCTTCCTCACCCATTAATATCAGGAGCAGGTACATTGTCATTCAGGACTAAAGGATGAAAGACATTGAAGGTCAGGATGAGAAAAAAGGAGACAGAAAAGAACATTAGTTATCATACGAGGAACAGAAAGGGAGCTATATTCATATTATCTCAGTGAGGAAAGGAATAAAACATGTAATACGCAGGTAATTCCAGAAGACACATTTTAATTCAGAAGAGAAATTAAATATAATCTGACTCATATTGCATCTGCAGATCTCTGAGAAGTTATGTAATATAAAAAGAGAGAACAAATAAACTAGCAATAAATTAGATAATGAGTATAAAAGAAAGTTAAGAAATAATATTCAGGATCTGCTTACGGACTCTGAAACCTCAAAATACATCTCATTTATGTTATATAAACCCTACAGCATAATTATATATACTGTACATTTAAAATATTATCTAGAAAGTAATCTGAATTGCATTATACTCCTTGGTATTACAAAAATCGGGACAACGCATGAATCTGTGAACAATGGGGAAAATTCAGGGAAAGAATATACTTTTGGAGCAAGAGTGAGCAATTCCACTGCACCCATTAGAACAACTATAAAAACATGAACGGAATATAACCTCTACTCTTGCAGTGCAAATAATCTACGATCATACAGAGTAGGACGATGATAAACATTAAGAGTATCATATAAAAATTCCGGAATATTTCCTAACTTCTAAGGAACCTATATTAGAAGGAAAAATTCACTGGTAACATAACCTAAAGTGATTTACAATAAGACAATAACTGATATTAAACTATCACAAAAGTTAAAAAAAATTACTTACCTTCTAATGCATGTTCTATCTTTTTTAAATTGCGAAGAATTCCAGCTAATTCTCTAGAAGTTGATCTTGTTTGACCGGTGGAGAGGGTTTGATCACTCTCACTTAAATGTGCCAGAACCTCTTCTAAAAGGGCAGCTCTGTCTCCTTCTTCGTCATACTGTGACCTAAAATAATATATTTTTATTGGTCTGAAGAAAAGGAATCTACTCATATTTTTATTAGTCAGGAGACAAGGAATCAAATCCAGTAATCCTAATGAATGAATCAATTCGTCCAGTAATCCCTACATGTTGTAAAAACTACATGAAAGTGATAAAGGAGGGTAGGGGCAGTTATTCTTTCCATTTCATATTTTTTTTCCTATCTATAAAACAGGTAAAAGAAGGTTTAAGAATATGCAGGGCATGATGAAACCCGGTTGCCTAATTCTTTTGTTCAGTTGTGGCCACCACAACTAATATGGAATCATCTTGGGGGGGGAAAATAATTTCAATTATCAAAACAATTATAATTTTTTACATACTAGCAACGAATCCAGTAACCATCATGAATGCACTATTTTAAATAAGCCTCAAAATATACTGTATGCTATTATAACTGTTTATATGGAATTTTTATGGGAGATTTAATCTAAAAATTCAACTTGAATAACCCAATACCCCTTAACTCATATAAAACATGCTATCCTTAAGTAATAAATTTACTTACTTTAGCTTTTGTAACAGGGTTTCAGAAGTGGTTCGTACTTTAACGGAGAGAGAATGGATGGTAGATATAACTAAGTTATCTAAAGCTTCCATTTTTGCTTTAGATCTACTAGAAACAGCACCGCGGGTGCTACCCATGGGAGAACGCTTCCCCTCGCTGCCAGATTCATCCAAGGACTGCTGCAAATTCAGAGACTATATGAATAGGGGTGAAGAAATACCATATTGTATGTATTGTATGCATAAAGAGAGACTAAATGGGATAAGACAGCAAAGGGCTTGTCATCCCATCTTCACTCATATTTTACTGGCACAAAACAGATGATTGAAGGGGTCAAGATGGATTGCATATGATGAACCCTGGCTCACTAACTGTCTGTTAGCAATGTATGGCATTTTATGTAAAAAATATAAAATATCGTAAAATATAAATATATATTCTTGACCTATAAAAAGTCAAAATAACAGTAAGAGTAAGTTGACAATATTTATCAACTGCACTAACAGTGACAAGTTATAATGATCAGCTACTAATGGTATCAAGATATAATGATTAACTGGGTTATAAGCAGTCATACAACTGCACTAATGATAACAAGGTATAAAGATAAACTGGGGTATAATTAGTCATACTTTAATCTTAAAGTATTAATGCAAAAACATATCCTTTTGCCTTGCCTACACACTCATTGTTCTGTTCATTATACTCGTACATAATGATACTTTCCTATGGAAAAGAATCTATATTGCTAAGTACAAAAAGATGTTAAAGTATTTTAGCTTTTAAATATCTGAATCAGGTTTTGAACGATTTATAAAGAAATATTTAACTCCAAAAGATAAAACTTTTATTTTAAAGAAACAAAACCGGGATGAAAAATACCACAGACAGTATATAGTTAGGTGGTAAAGACATCCAGAAGGTAAACAGAGTTAGGATCACTGAGTTTCTATTAGAGCTGTTAATGTTTTTAATTATAAGATGATGTAATAGCATATGTAATGAAAAGCTATAATTTTAGAGAACATTTCTAATAATAAACAACTAAAAAATTACATGTTCAATTTCAGAGCATTAGGATAAGCAAAGGACTAAACATTTCAAATGACAATTATCCAAAGCAGCCAAATTGTTTCCACTTCAAGTGGCAGTACTTAAATGTTTTGAAAACAAATAAAGACATTATTACCTTTCTTGATGGCGATCCTTGTCCTTCTCCCTCATCAGAATGTGTGTAAGATGATCTACGCGCTCTAGCTGCCGCTAGCGTAGCCTGACGCGCAGGGGATGTGATATGTGGGGAAGATAGCTGATGTGGAGAGGTTGGAGATCTCCGAAGAGGTGAACAATGAGGTAATGTTCGAGGATGCTTAAGAAGAGAAAAAGTTAAAAAAAGATAATTATACGATACTATAATAAACTCTCCCTCTCATAACCATATAATATGAGGCTCAGATCTTTTGTAAATGAAATAGCAAAATTAAATACGTTCTATAATGCACCAACTCTGCAAGTTAAATCTTTTCAAGCATTTATTCCTGACGACAGCTATCGATTCACGTGACTAATTTTTTTTACTGATAAAGATTATGTTTACATTTTCTATTCTTTTGCTTAATAGTAATCTAAATGGATTATGATTAAAGACCTTCAAAAGGATTCGTTACTACTCGACTCAAAGTTAGTATTTTTACAGAAAACTCAGATTTACCTTAACAAAGCATTACACAACTCCTTTGCGATCATTGCATATGTTATTGAAACTGCTACAAAAAATAATTCTCTCTCTCTCTCTCTCTCTCTCTCTCTCTCTCTCTCTATATATATATATATATATATATATATATATATATATATATATATATATATATATATATATATATATATATATACTTTACGAAGTAGCATGCCCCCACTGTCTTTGTCCTTTTACCTTCTTAAAATAGAGGTTAGAAACATTGATTTCCCTTTTATAACTGAATCGCTGGTGCACATATAGAGAGTATTTAATTTTTTTTCATGGACAAAAACAGAAGAAAACCGGTAAAAACGGGAAAAAATCACTTTCTCCAACTAACCTCTTCCTCCAATGAATATGGGCCATCATCTTCACTTGTAGTCAGATGATTAGGTCTGCGTGGCCACCTGCCGGAGACACCCATTCCCTCAGTGCCATGAAATGAAGCAGAGCGTAATAGCGATCCTGGAGGGCTGAATACAAAAAACAGTTAGTTGAATTTTTATAAGAATATATCCAAGTATAAAATTCCAAAAACGATTGACCTGGAATGCTGAATAAAACAGACGAAGATTTATTAAAAAAAATTATCAGGTATATATTCCTGATATCAAAAACTCAGGAAACAAGTTCCTTCAATTTCAATAGCCACTATGTACACTACAAGGGTAAAAGTTTCATTCATTTAAATCCACATAATACACAATAAGTATACAATTTTCCTGATAAATGCCTACAATGTCCATCAAAGACAGTTTCTATTGTAACTTTTACAGGTTCATCAATAATTGCATAATATTGTATATTTTCTTCATCAATGGCATCTTTTTTTCGTAAAATATCAAATATGGTAACCCCAAATTGATCACAGGGGCAGGGAAACGGACAACTACCCTATAATTTCATGCTTCCAAGCACTGACTGAACATCAGGAAAGTGGAAGGAAATACATATGTTCTCCCTTCCTAAAATTTTCTTTTCATCAAACAACTGTTAGATGATGTGAATGGGGAATGGGAATGTTAAACCATTCCATCTCAGTTTTATTACAGTTATTATCACTCTGCTTGTTGGTACATTACACACGAGCCAATAAAAAGTTACCATCTTCAAATATGTACCATACACTGTTAAAAAGCACCAAAGACTTGTAATAAAAATTTCAAATAGGGGCTGATAAGTGAGACACAACTTTGAGCAATATTATCCTCATTTCCTTAGCTTTTGCTATTATAAAATTTCAAAAATCTCAGACACACTGTGACGACTACTGCAAAAGACAAATTATAGAAAATAGCCAACTAATTATACAGATAGAGAAACCCAGACTGAATCTAAAAGACTGAAACAGTTATGGGAAGTATGATTTCAAAAAGTACTGCTTAGAAATCTAAATATTCTATTCTTGAAACATTAACAAGGCTGACAGAGTACACAATGATATAGGCTTAATAATTAACTGGAAAGTAAAGCATGCAAATGAAAAACATTTGAAAATTTTCTTTTATCAACATGCATCACATCCCATTTGAATAAAATAGGAAGATGGGGAGGGAGAGATTCATTTACTCCCACCACCAGGAATGACAGCTGATCACGTTCAGGTAGAAAACCACATTTGCAATTGCTCATATACAAACCTTGGTGACCTCAGTCCAGCGGACAGACGACCATTGCAAGGAGCATTCTTGTCAACCTTCTTTTCTACTAATTTTTTCCTGCCTTCAGCTGCAGCTTTCATGGGGTCGTAGTTCTTGCGACGCTTCCAATTCTGGAAGTCAACTTCTTTGGCTGAGAGAGTGGAGTTGGATCTTGGTGTTCCTTTTCTAAGGCCATTATATAATTCCTTTTTACCAGAAGCATGTGACGGGGATTTAGATACAGCCTGAAATCATCATCATAAAGATTAGAATGTATACATCACTAAACTTTTAAAATCTATTTATTTTCATTGACATTGAGCAAGGAGGCCACAACAATGGGGGAAACAAAATACCATCTGTGAGTCATGGTAATACAAAGAATTTTGCTAAACACCATCATAGAGGCTTGGTGTTACTCACAACAATAAAATACACTCGTTTTGTCACCTATATTATGAAGGGACAAAATGATAGGGGGATTTTTTGGAATAATAATAATAAATTTTTCTTCAATCCTGCAGAAGCTAGCAGAGTGGCCACAACTTACACTAAAGAAATGAAGTATTAGGGATTCATAACAACCTGCTTGTCTCTACCTCCTCTTCCGGGAAAAATAAATCTGGGAAGGAGGGATTCCAATTTCTTAACCATGTTAGTCAATAAACATCAAGGGAAGAACATTAAGATATACTTTCTTTCCCATTGGCAAGGATATCCCTATAAGTCTCTCTTACAACGCCAGAAGAATTCTCTCTTCCCTACCGCCAGAAAAAAAAATGGTCTATATCTTCTGTGATGTAGTTGGTGTGCCTTGGAACAGTACTTATGTGTCCTAACTTCAAGTCCCGGTTGGGTAAAATATGATTCATGTTTGCACATATGGTAATGTGCTTATTTTATTATACTGTATAATAAGTTTATAGAAATTACATCAAAAATACTTACGCTAGTTGATCCAGATCTAGCAAGTCGTAAACTAAATCTTCCACCATCGCCACGACTGAAATCGTTGGATCCTGCTTTTGAGGATATAGCTTGTGACTGACTGTCAACTCTTGTGCTTTGGATGGTTTTCGTTGCTGAGGGAACTTTCTTTGTGCCGGGCATATTTCCAACACTAGAGGACTGAGCAAGTTTCTTCTTTTCTATAGGGATATTACTCTTCGACTGGGGTACATCATCACAGCCTAAGCGAGCTCTTCTTAAACTGTAATATATTAAGGATTTTCAAATTTTGTAATTCTGTTTATAGAGTGTATGAAATTTACCCTACTTGAGTTCTCTTTGAGCTACAAAATACAGTGATTTTTTTTTAAAGTACATGAAAAGTAGTACAGTATAAGTGTTTTAGTATGTAGACTCCAGTTTTTATATCAAGTTACATATGCGCCTGATAACAAAGCATCCTTCATTAATTCTGATTAAAATTCTGCTGTTATGCTTTGACACTTGTAGTATTTACTGTCCAAAAAACTCAAAATGGTTAAAGTATATATGTTTGGTCAGCCAAACTGTTCTCCAGCAGGAACCCTCAAGCTTCAGTTCAGTTCAGGTTCTAAAGGGGACTCTGGAAGGGGATGTGGAAGATGAAGATCAGAAAAATACATTTTACTTATTGTCCAAGGACTTAATCCTGATATATTATTAAAGGGTTTTATTTGACTTCTTTGATTTTAGTTAGTTCCTCTAAGGTTAAGGAGGCAGAGGTCTCAGGAAGTCTAAGTATTTACACTACCAAACTATATATACTTGTACTATTCTGGATATTTTGTGGGCAACTTTTATCTATAGTCGACGTTAGTTTTTACATTCAATAGTTTTTATATTGCATTATAATTAAATGAATGCTATCCACTATCAATCTAAGAGATGTATGTAATAGTTTTAGACTTACATGTGACATGTAATAATGCATGCACATGAAATTACATTCTGCTAAGTGATTACATGATAACATGTTAGTTGTGGAAAGTAAATGTAAATTAGGACACTGGAATACTGCAAACAAAGAATGTTTTATACAAGTATATGAACATGAATACGGCTTAATATTAAAGAAAAAGTTAAATGATCTGCACTATTGAGTGCAAGTAAAGGAGAGTAAATGCTTTACAAAGGCATATCCAAGTCCCTAAAACAAAAAAATGAGCTTAAAAATGTGAAGTGCGAAGAAGCATATATTTTTACCTGAGCATCTAAACAGGTAGGTGGTTTTAAAGAAAATAAAAAAACATGTGCTATTCTAGCAATCTAAAAATGTCTAAAGAGTTCTAGCCAAGTTCTATAATTAGCAGAAAATTTCCAGAACATGAAAATAATTAACTAGATCCTATTGTGACACCTTACAAAACAAATTTCAGTTATCATATATAAATGATCCCAATGCTAAACTGTCTCACCTCACTGCTTCCAACATTATAAATTCATCAAGCAATTATGATCCCCAAAAGTTACAAGTAATACGATACAAGATTAGAGAATGCCAAGAATTTGTAAATAAAACAATAGCTCATTATTGGTTATTCTGATTTCATAATCTGGGCCCCAGTAGTTTTTAGGTGTTGGCATACTAAGAATTGGCAAAATAAGATGCTGATAGGGGTCCATACACTGATTAGGAGATATGATATAAAAGAACTCCTCAATCCTACATCCATTTGTGAGAATTTATAAATGTGTTGAAGAATTCTGCATATTTAGAATTATTGCCCGGTGATTATTGGATTAATACAAATATATATAATGAATGTAATAGTGCACCAATGATTCCTAAAAACATTAATAATTACCTACTCATGCATATCAAAAGGTAAATATAGTTGAGAATATAAGTACAGTATTTCAGTTCAATAAAGTTTTCTGACAATATGACTTCTTATACTTTTCCTCATTGTAGAATAAATAAATCAATAAAATTCGCTATTCTGTACTACTTAGCTTCCTGGCAAAGTGACTCTTCACTGCTTCAGCAACTTAATCATAAATCAAAACGACTAACATCTTATATAAAAAGCAGAAAAAAAATACTCTACCTAAATGCTCTATTAAACTTGAGAGGAGGATTATTATCAATGGTCTTGCTTCGACTATCTTTAAGAGGTTCACTAGCTTCACTACTACTATCCGATTGCAAGCACTGTTCACCAGTGCCTCTGGCACTCGAGTACATATCATACCCTCCATCCGAGACTATGGATCGCTCTCTCTTGAAATGAGTGCCCAGCTTTAGCCTGCTTTCGAGACCCAACGGATCTGGTTTCCTCGGGCTTGTTGCAACTGGAGGAGTCTTGGAAATTCCATCAATGCCACTGAGTTTAAGTTTATTTTTCTGCTGAGAGCTAAAGGTCTTCATGAGCCTGTCATCATCATCGACAATAGGGTAAGAAGTGCTGGTGTCCAGGTCGGAGTCCCCGCCCGAGTCGTGCGATTCGAACGAGGAGCCCCTCACTCCCGTTTTCATTTCCATGCGAGCCTGTAGAGAGGTGACAAGTTGCTCAGTGTCTCGTAGGAACGACTCTGTATCACGACTGTAGTCATTTTGATGTTGCCCCAATGAAGGAGATTCATATAGATCCCTCAGGAACTGATGAAAAAAACATATTAGTAAAAATGATTCAAGATCTATGGACAGGAAAGTACCTGCATATCTATATATGTCAATAAAGTGTGTTGATGATAAATACAAAAATATTTAGCATATAGCACACAAAGTTGGTTTGTGTAATTCTTCAATAATTGCAATATGTGACAAGTGAATTATTATTATAATGTATTATGCAAGTTTTACTTCTTCAATTCAATACTGACATTTCCATTGAACTGAAGAGAGACAATATGAGTCATAAATATTTTTAATATAATACAAACCAGTTTTGTAGAAATATCACTTGAAAAAGAAAAATAATGTAAGTGAAAAGTAAAGCACGTTAAATCTGAAATTTTGTAAAATACAACAAAAATCTATGAGAATTGAGAATTGTTTATATGAAAGAGGAAAACAAATGATATAAAATAGAAAAGAAGTAAATAAATAAATAATAAAAAATCATGATTATCAGTTGTAGTATACAAAGTTCTATTATATTTACTATTTCCCAGGGTAATTTTTAACATGAGATTAAAGACTTAAATGCCAACAGGGAGGCAGACATTATATACTTAATTCAGGTGCATACACAAGTGTGCTAAAAGCTGCAAGTTTCATACTTAATATTGTAGAATAAATGATTTACCTATAAAAAAGAAGTAAAGGCTAGGGGAATCATCCACTAACATGCTCCATTAAATAAAAAGGTGTGGGTCTTAAAAATTAATTTGATGAGTAGCATGTGTCTTTCACACCCTTCCTATCATAACTACTACATATGCTAGATATTTCTATCTGAAGTGACTATTGAAAAATTTTCTGTAACTAATTTTTTTATGAAATATATTTAGTTTTGCAGTGGAAGAGTGTACGCTGAACAGAAAATTAATAATTTTGCATCTAAAACAAAACCAATGCTTATATGACGACGTAAATATTGGGAAATGGAAAACTGACAGAATAAGACATGATGTAATGAAAGGATCGACGAAGGTTGTCAAGCATCCAAAGGAAGGTGAAAAAGAAAAGCTCAGGATGGTTAGGGAATGGTGAAAGTAAAGGGGAATGCGCTAGGAGAAGAGCAATGAATATAGAGGTGCAATGCAGCGGAAAAAAAGAGCAAAAAAGATATATTAATAAAACACAGGACACTAGGGAGAAAAATCTGCCACTGGAAGTTGATAAAGATGCACATAAATTATTAAAGAAGAAAAACTCTATTAACAGAAAAGCTGAGAAAAATCAAAGGCTGAAAAAAGCAAATATTAAAAGCACGCAAAGGACTGAATGTCCATACCCATTCGAATGGGAATTAAATGCGACACATAAAGTGAAATAGAACAGAAATGGAAGGATTCACATAAAGCATGCTTGATGAGAGCACAAATTTTTAAATCTTTAGTTATAGTAAAGCCAAATGTGATGCCTACTATAATATTTACAACACCAGCAATCTAAGACTAAACTCTTTGAGGTAGCAACAGAATGGGCCTTAGAAACAATCTGCAATTTTTTTTTTATTAAAATCTCTTGGTAAATATGTACTTGCCAAGACTGGAAGGTTAAATTGGAAAAATGAGACAAAATTAAGATTGTTTGGACAGAGAAGCAGAAAAATATTAAATCCAGTGTCAGAGGAACAAGCATTAATGCAGGGTTCACATTTTGTGTACAGGAGGACTAGGTGAAATTCTGTAAACTTATTAACAGTTAAAATATAATACACGGGAAAACGCTTAATTAGGGTTCAATAAAAAATATTTACTTTACAACCTAAGGTAGCTTTTTAAATCTTAACAGCAAGGATAACAGATTTCCTCAGGAGAAAAAGGTCTTTATATTGGGTTCACTACTGTTTAGAAACTTACTATGATACCTTTAAAAAATGCAGGAGGGGTAAAATATATTTAGGGACACTAATGCAAAAAAAAAATAAATTTAAAGATTTTATGAGTGAAAGCCAACAATAATATGTGTTCGGATTAATCGGTGCCAAGTGAAATAGCATCAAAATCTGCACGGAGAGTAAATATTTGTACATTGCATACAGAATCCTTATAGAGGGGGCTCCTGAGGGTTATCTTATGAGACGCATCAAAAGGGCAAACGATTCGCAGTTTCTGAAAGAGGGAAGGCATGTGGGTTAAAATGCTCAAATAATAGTTGCAGTCATATATGCAGCTGCAGCAGCGTTATATTGTACTGAAGACATTCAGAGGAGCACAATTCATAGCAATAATTAAGAAAGAAATCAAAAGCTGAAGAGATAAGAGATTATTGTAGCATTAATTAACAATGAGTCTAAAGAACCACGTGCATGGAGGGAATTGTTTTATATGGATTGATCAAGATTAGGGATTATTAATCAAATTAAAAACAGACAAACGTTACGGATACCTAAACTCATGTCCATGGAGTGGCATGAGGACTTCATTATACCACATCCATCTTCAAACTGTACTGCGGTAAACAATAAATCTTTAGATACGATAGGAATTTGATGCTTTCACTACCCTATCCCTCTAAGTTGCTCCTTAGGACATTTAAGAAACAGGAGTGAGGAATTATGCCTCCTAATCAAAATTAAAATACTTTTATTCAGACAACTGTACTAATATGTTACAGCAAGAAAGTTACAATATTACAGAATCTTCATGTCCTCGTTGCACGTCAGGAATGAAGACTCTTGACAAAAATAATCAGGACAGGCCCAAAAAACTGTACTAAAAATTGAATTTATATCCAAGAAAAAACTTAAAATCAAATTTATTTTAATCCTCTTTAGAAAGATATGCATTATTTTTAGAAAAACAGCAGCTGCTGGAATATATGAAAGTACATACACTTCTTTGGTTCTTTAGGCCCCTCGCACATAGCTTTATTAGAGATACCAAGAGTAATAAAAATTATAGAAACAAATGGTTTGTTCTTCTATAACCCACAAGAAGGCTTCAAAAGCAGAAAAGAATAAGCTATAGAAAATCAAGAAAGTACTGAGCAATTAGAAATAAAAAAAATTGATTCAGTCCATACCTTGCCCTTTGTGGGACTTTCATGGTCAGACAAATCTGAGGCCCGGGGAGATGTCATCCCAAACGGATGATGGCGAGTGGGTGGCGTGGGAAGTTTCCGCCGGGGCCGAGATTCGCTACTTTCTTGAGACGACGAGAGAGAGGCCAATGGAGGCTTAGACCCGCGAGGAGATCCCAAGGGTAATTTGGAAGAGCCGTCGGGCGTTTTCGTGTGTTCTGCTACTTGCGCTGCCCACTGCTGTATCCAGTTTGGACTGCTGCGACTCAGACTGACTGGACTCTGCTAAAGATTGAAAATATTATGAACTTTAATCTATTGAGTAGAGTGGATATGGCTCAGGGACAAATGGTATATAATGGAAGCAGTACCAAACAGATCAGACTTGAAAGGAAAAATATTATTTTGCAATATCTAAGTATACCTGACACACTATAAGACATGAAACACTTTTTCCAAAGAAACATGAAGAAACCTCCGAAGTGAAGAAATTATATTCTTTATTCATCTTATATATTCTTTCATCCTTATTAATAACAACCACAGGGGCAAGTGGGTTCAAACTGCCACATTCCATTTTTGCAATATAAACCAGGTTAATGCTTCCTAAAATGCTATACAGTACTTATATTATGCTGTGTCTTATACTCTACTGTGACCACCCTTAAAAAATAATGAGCACTGTATACAATATTCATTGAAACTCATTTTTCCCATTATCAGGGAATAATAATAAAAAGGAACAGTTTACTGAAACTCAAACAATTACTGCACTCAGTATCGATTATGTCATTATGGCTTGCAAAAGGTAAAAAAATAATCACACTCTAAACGGAACAATAGGAGATATTTTTACCAGCCCCTGAACTGAGAGAGGTGAGGATGGGTAAGTTATATCAAACCTACTCATACCTCAGTTCTATTACAATGATAATAGCCACACAGATACTTCTAAAGGCTACTACGTCTCATTTAAAATATCAAAACTTTTAAACAAGACACCACATCCCAACAAGCATTGTGGCAAAAGCATTAAGGTCTCAGGATTTCAACAAATCTGCCCATCTTTGCCTCCGAGTCAATTGTTTCATGAAAATCTTGAGGGAAAAATATTCCTCTCATTTTTTCCTCGTATCACAGGTATACAGACGAAGTACTCTCTTAACCTCAATAGCAGGGATCATGAACTTATGGGAGAGGACACAGATACACTAGAGCTGGGAAATTTTATGAGCACAAATAATTACCTTATACTTTTCAGGTTCTGGAGTTGGGGTCCAAGGTTCCTCCGGAGGAATGTTGGCTCTCGGTGTCATATCAGCTTCACTTTCAGTTCCTGACACACCAAAGACTCTATCGATGTCATTTCTCGCTTGCTCTACTTCAGGAGAGGACGAGTCTTTTTCTATAGTATATGTTCCTGTCTCACTCACATCATCCTTATGAGTAAGAAAAAAAAGTTAAATATTTTAATTCATAAAAATCTTCAATAATGCAAAGAAATAGCCATACTATATTTAAAGACCATCTTGTGAATATGCGAGCCTTAATATTTTTTCTGCCATTGTTGGTTGAGAAAGAAGGTAGTAACTGTACATATAAGATAAAAAGAAATAGAGTTAGGTTGCATCTTTACATTGCTATGCAACAACTTTGCTTTGATAAGCAATTATCTTTTTATAAAACAGTACATGTTAGCAAACATATGAGCCAAATTCAAGAGTACATAAAGGAAAGGCATACAAATCTTGATTAGAGTTTTCAAAATATAAGACAATTTTTTACTGAAAAGCACATAGGCATGCGACCAGAGTTCACTGATTTGTCAAGTACACCTAGTTCACTTTTTAAGAATGTTTTTAATCCGCGAAACTGGAATAACGCCCCTAAAGAATAATAGTAAAAAAATACGAAATGCACGAATAATGCCCATGCAAAAAAATTCTAAAAAAAAAAATTTCATTTTAGTAAGTAATCGACCGCCATACTGCCATGTTCTTCAGTGTCTCTTTACCCAGCATACTGCATGGATATATTGCTTGTTCTAACTGTGTTTGTAATAAGGTTTGTATATCGTCAGGAAAAAAGCGTGCAAGAGTGCATCAGCTGATACGGAGACGGCAAAACCTTTGCTGATAGAGGTTCGTTCTCCCACATCCTCCTCCTCTTCTACCGCTTAATGTGATCGGATATTATGAAGAGAATGGAAAAAAAGCATTAAGAACAAACAGCAAACAAACTTGCAATATAATATCGTCAGGGAAATAGCGTGCGAGGGTGCCTCAGCTGATACGGAGGCGGCAAAACGTTTGCAGATAGAGGTTCGTTCTTCTGCATCCTCCTCCTTTTATCTTCTACCACTTAATGTGATCGGATATTATGGAGAGAATGGAAAAAATACTAAGTACAGTACGTGGATGAGCATTAAGAACAAAAAGCAAACAAACTTGCGAAATAGTATCGTCAGGGAAATAGCGTGCGAGGGTGCATCAGCTGATACGGAGGCGGCAAAACGTTTGCAGATAGAGATTCGTTCTCCCGCATCCTCCTCCTCTTCTACCACTTAATGTGATCGGATATTATGGAGAGAATGCAAAAAGAGCATTAAGAACAAACAGCAAACAAACTTGCGATATAGTATCATCAGGGAAATAGCGTGTGAGAGTGCATCAGCTGATACGGAGGCAGAAAAACATTTGCATATAGAGATTCGTTCTCCCACATACTCCTCTTCTACCGTTAATGCGATCGGACATTATGGAGAGAATGGAAAAAAAGCATTAAGAACAAACAGCAAACAAACTTGCCATATAATATCATCAGGGAAAAAGCGTGCTAGAGCAAAAACGTTTGCAGACAGAGGTTCGTTCTCTCGCATCCTCATGCTCACCGCCACCATGCACGTCCCAGTGTATGCCTGTTGCCCCCGCATAATAGAGTGCATTAATTTGTTTACTGTATAGTAAATCTGTATATCTTTTACACTGTACACTATCTGCATGTTAATATAAATAACTACAGGTCTTTCTGCTTTGTTATGTACTTATAAAATATGTTTTACTTATATCTTTGGTACAGTGTGTCTATGTACGGTTGTAAAACGTATCTATGCCCATTATCATTGTTTCTTATGGAAAATGACTCATTACATTACGCGGCACTTCTGAGAACTTATCTCCGTGTTATTCTAAGAACTAGGTGTATGCTATAATGAAGCATTTGTCTGTATGGGTACCACTTTACAAAAATAAAATAACATTCTTTCGTCTAAGTTCCTGGTTCTGTAAAAGGAATGTCATTTCAATTTGTGCACTGATTTTGCCTTCTACAAAGAACTGACTGGAGCCTGAAGAAAACAGATGCCACAAATGTCACTCATTCAACACAACTAAGTGAAAATATAATTTTACTGATTTAGAAGAATGCAGACTCAGACTCGACCCCTTTGGAAAGACAGACCAGTCTCTGACTAATCATGCTTAGAAGTCACAGAATGGAAATGTAAAATTACACCCTTAGCAAGAGAGACCTGTCTTGATTCATCATGGTTAGCAGTGACATAATGGAAGTATAAAACAAGTCCTTTGAAAAGACACACTAGTCTTGTGACTCATCATGGTAAGCAGCCACATAATGAAGTGAAAAACTAACTCTCTGGAAAGGCAGACCACTCTTTAACTCATCATGGTTGGCAGTCACATAATGGTAGCATAAAGGCACTCCTTTCGAATGACACACCAATCTTCTGACTCATCATGGTTAACAGTCACATAATGGAAAAATAAAACTAATAATTCCTAGTACTGCTATAGAAAAATAGAAAAAACAAACCTTCTCCTCTTTCCCTAAATCAATTGATAAGCCTTGCTTAGCATCATAGGTTTGATAGCTAGTTAGACTGTTGCCACTAGTGCTGTCCTTTCTTCCCTCGGGTGTCATTTTGCCGTTACTCTGCAAAATAAAAATAATTAAGCAACTGATAGTTAAGCTATAGTAAAATTTGTGTATTAAAACATACAGACTCAATGGAAATTATCACAATGTGTACATTCATAAGGAGATTGTAACAATAAAGCCTCATAAAAGAATAGCACTTTCACCAACTGTATTCTAAATGATTCAATCTCATGCATAATGTTGGTTAAATTACTTAAGATAATGCACAGAAATGTTTATCTTAGAATTGAGAAAGACAGTGGATAAATGACACACACTCGACATAAAAAATTTCATAAAAATAATCTGTATCTATTGCTGTGTTTCAGAAAGAGATGATAACCTAGCCCATTAAATTGGAAAAAAATCAGTTACCTTTACCTTGGTGCCTTTCTCAGTTTTTACACGGCCAGTAACTTCAGCAACTGTTGGTTTCTTTTCAGCTTTACAGCAAGTTCGGCCTTCTGGTTTGCCAGGCTGCTTCCTGTTAACGAAATATTTGTAGCCCTAGAAGCAATTCTAAAATATTCTAGTTGTAAAACATAACATATTTTGCTCTTGAATATACAGAATAAGATCTTTAAAAGTCAGAATATGATAATATATTTATACCGAATGAAATGAAATAATTCATAGTATACCTAATTAATTTAATATTTGTCATCAGGAAACAGTTTATCAAGTGTAGACAAAACAAAAAATAACCAAAAAAGAAGAGCATAAACAGGAAATTAGAAAACTAGAATGAGAATAAGGTGCATTAATCCATCATTCAATTAAAGAAACTTACAGCTAACTACTAAGCAAAGACAATAAAGAATGCACGGTTTTTGCTCTTCCACACAGGAATACTCTCCACAGGTACATAAAAGGTGTAAGTTTGTATCTCTAGCTTCTGAAAATATGTATTCCAGGGATGCGCTTTGAAGGACTATGCAAGGTATAGTTAAAGTGTACGAGCTACATTCCACTGTGGACGGTACAACTCTTGAGTAATATGCTTTTTGAAGGTGATCCATTTTCAGGCCTGCTCTTCCTTGCAAGTAAGTGAGACCTCAGTAACATTTGACTTGTCACAACACTTATCATCATCGGTTTCTCTTTGCTTTGTGTTTTCTTGGTGCCCGTGTGATAGGGCAGATTTCTTTGCCCATCCTGGTGTCACACTCATTAAAAAAAAATTAGTTACTTACACTATTATCAGTCGAGTATATTTTTTTTCCTAATATGATATATCTCATTCAAACAGCAGTGGCCACAAATGACCAAAAAAGGAAGGCAACAGGACTCCTCATAACTTGTACATACTCTTTCTTTCCATCAGCGATTTTTTGGCACAAATAAAATAACTGAGGTAGGAAGGAATTGCCAGCCCTTTACTCCTCTATCCATTTTAATTAGCTTTTATGACACACAGATAATACACGTTAAGAATTAATTCTCCATCACCAATATATTTGTACTATAAACTTTGCAGCCAACTCTAGCTATGCAAAAGTAGTACCATAAAGAACCTTAATTCATTTGAGACCAACAGTCCACAAAAACTAAACTATGTACCCCTAATTTCCTTATCAAATAATACCAGCATAATTATTATTTACATTAAAAATCTGTAATATGCATCTAGTATCTTCTAGATCTCAAAGCAATATTTTGATATACAATATTTTATAAGGCAAAAATGTTGATGAAAGTAACCAGAAAACCTCTGATACCTAAACGACTACAACATAGCATTGTAACAACAATCATTTTTCCTTTAAGACGAAATTAATATTCACGTGACAATAGTTATGGCTCAAATGCATAACCGATGTTATATGTAACATATGCGACTCATTACTGATTACAGTACGACATCCATGAAAGTTAATTATCAGAGAATACTGTACTTCAACTGATTTGGAATGAAGTGCTAAAGAAGCACAGAGGGCAAATTAAAATGGAAGAAAATTTTTGATAAAAACTTGCACACACTGTTTTATTCATTGCTACCTATATTACTATCCAATACATCATTCTGAGTTTTATTACTGAATGAAATGCAGATGTATTAAAATGATAAGAGCAAATCATCACCCATTTGAAGAAATGTAATGACACTTCCATAAAGACCAAGTGAAAAAAAAATAGGATAAATATGACTCACGATAAAGGATCTTTAGCCTATCTTAAATTCCACAAGTAACATACAAAAAAATTTCATAAGCACTATGATGTTATTTTAAGAAGCTATTCCCAAGGCCTTTAAGATGGAAAACTACATTCAATTTTGCAGCTAAAATGCTATAATAAACGTAAATCAACAAAGTCAACAAATAAGCAGGCATCAGTGGCAACTCTAAGCAACAGCAGTAGCAGTTTTATCAGCAGCAATTCGAATTCTACTGCTCAAAGCAGTAATACTGATACGTCAACCAATTTAGTCATTCATAAACTACAGCAAAAACTTAGGAACGTCTACTGAATAAAATTTCATGGAAAGGTGATATGCCGTACCTCTGTGACTCTGGAGTGCCACTCATCATCTTCTCGATCAGGAAGGAAGCAGATTCATTGAGGGTCATAGCGTGGGAAGCCCTTGAACTATCAGGACTCGGGGTTCGCATCCTGGTAAAACAACGCGTTCTCAGAGATACTGGCACTCCGTGGCTTCTTCGTATATTTAGTTAATTGTTCTACGAGTACTGTTAATTTCTATATGCTGTCTGGTATTAATCAACATTGTAGCTTTAATAGCATATCATGACATTAATTATGTTCTTTCCACGCAAGTTATATGCCGTGTTAGAAATGCAAGGAGAAGTTAGTATGCCACGTTAGAAATGCAAGATGTACGATATGTTAGTAACGCTAAATATTTGAGGGATTTTAGTAATTCTTAAATCTTAAGGTTATCTTTTTAAATAGAAGCTTTTAATATCAGATTTCTGGAAAGAATGTTACTTAGAAGAAAAAAGTAGTATTGGTGAATATCTAATGCAGCATAGTCAAAACCTAACTGGATCTTACATTGTTTTCTATGTCAGTATATATTGCACATCACAAATGCTTTGCTTTAGGCTTTTATGCATATGGTAATTTTTACGTTTTTCAGTGCTGTTATTATCCAGATAACTTCGTCATTATGACTTTTTCTTTTAACTCTTCATCATCCTATCATGCATATATCAATACGGATAACTCTCATATGTTAATACGTAAAATTAGGGGTGTTCTTTGTGTTCCAGTATACATACACACATATACATACATTAAGACAAACATTCGGTAGTATACATGCCATTCACAAAGCCAGGTAAAGAGAAACATTATGATAAGAAATACATTTAAAAGTGTTAAGTAGGAAAAAATATCAGGTTAAAGAGACTAAAACAAATACACGAGAGTAAAAACCAAAAACTGCGATATGTACAGAAATAATAAGAAAATTAAATATATAGAAGGATATTTTATGAGGAATTTCAAAAGATGCTGAGAGATTCTCTAACAAGATTCAGAGAAAAATTGAAAGATAACCGTTATATATATAAAATAATTATATATGTACACTGTACATAAATTAGCATATAATATGAATAGTCCTGAAAACAATATTAAATGCAATTATATCAACAACAGTATATCTATGTTTCACTTAAGTAACAATCCTGCCTGATACCAAATAAGGAAATTAAATACTGACCTCACAGTAAGCTGTATACAATCTATTCTATAAAGCTAGAGGATTCAATTAGATTATAAATTCAAGTAGTTATTCCCCCTAGTATGGTTATGAAGTCAACTACATATTCTCTTCCAAAGGCTAAACAAATTCAGACTTTCTCCTGATCGAGGGAAGGATGTCATAAACAGGTACTGTACTTGTTCAATTCAGTAAACTAAGGAAATTAAATACTACTTCTCCTCAATGAGCCACCGAAATAAAAAATGCATTCTACTTCACTATGCTCATGAAATAAAATACAGTACTCATTCTCTTCATTAAGCTACTCACAAAATATTTTTTTTTCTCCAAGAAGCTACTTAAAACACAAACATATTCTCCTAAATGAATTCGCAAAATAATATACTGTATTGTTGATGGTACTGTATATAAAATACAACTATATACTCAAGATATAATAATCACAGAATATTATACAATACACTAAATTAACGGTAACTCACAAGAAAATATTATGCAAAAAATCTTATGAAGAAATTACCATAATAGTAAGCAATATAAAACATTTGCAGAGGAACCTGTTGTTACATTACTTCTGCTAAAGACAGTAATCCTCGATATTACTAGATAACTGCTGAATAATAACTGAAACATAATTGCAGACCCACGAATGTTAAAGGCGACACTACAGGCGAAGCTTTACTTCCATTAGTAATCAAGTACATAAAAGGGCTATGATCATAAGAATTTACTGACCTGAGACTGGCTCCCTTTGCTGAATCCTGTGAAGAAGATCTGATGACCCTTTGAGGTGTCTGTGGGGAACGGAGTTCAGGTGTTCGGGGAGATCGAGGGGACTTCAATTCTGCAGAGAATATATGGATGTAGCAACGGTTTCAAATAAATACAGGATTATGATCACATAATCCCTTGCTAACATTTCTCATATCCAAACAGTTTCGAACTTTGAAAATACTATGAAAATTACAAGAAAGGTAGAATCACACCCAATTCTAGTCTTTTTTGACATCTGGCAAGAGCAAACATAAATTAGGCCTGTTCTATCTCTAAAAATAAGAAAAAAGGCCCTAACAAGGGACAGGATTTGAGAAAATAATGTAAGGTGTTTCTCCTAATACTGTATTCATACAGAGAACTAAAAATCTGGTAAGCTCATAACTTAGGTCTGATTAAAAATTTTTGGATAATGTCAAACCTGTTCTTCTTGGGAATTCGTCGTCCTGATCTGAAGAGAAATATCCTTCAGAGTGATACCCTCCGGCCCGGCGCCCTTGGAAAAGCCCTGTTGTGCCAATAGTTCCACTTCTGGGACGCCCTACCGGAGGCTTGCCAATTCTCTCCTCCACCTTCTGTAAATATAAAAAAGTCATATAATTCAATGAAAATAAAATAAACTAGAGAAATGGTAGACTTACACTTAGAATAATGAAAAATTGCGGAAATCATATATAAATGAAGATGTACATTAATGACAAAAGTAGTAAATTTATTACTGAGAGGGAGAGAGAGCGACAACGTTCTTGCTGAAATAAATTTACATAAGAAATTTCGATGAATTCTTCACAAAATGAAGCAGTTAACTTTTGGGTCAACTAAGAAAATGCACCACAAAACTGCAAAAAGGAGAAGCGGTCTACAATAGTAAAGGGGGGTCTGGGAAAATGAGCCCCTAGTTAGGTACTAAGGGTGTGACTGTTGCTACAGTATTAAATCAGGTTAGGTTTGGATAGGCTAAGTACTTCTCATGATAATTTGGTCCAGAATTTTTCAGTCCAAAAGGGTAATATGATAACCTTCTTAACATGACACCATATACCACTGGTCAGCAAGATAGCCCAAACTGTAACAAAATACCTCCAAGGTTACATTTCAAATCTACTACCAACCTCTTCAACAAGAAAAACAAATTATGGTCCTCATGCTTTCAGCATAATAATTGCTCATACAAAAGTTTCTAAGGAATGACATACTTAAACAAGTAGAACAGAACACTATTTTAAGTCACTAACCTTTGGTCTAATAGAGGCTAAGGAAGCCATAACATGAATCTAACATTCTCAAAAGATGAGGTTCAGTGCCTTCAGTATACAGAAAACTGTACAGTCAGTTTGCTATGGTTTCCTCTACATAATGAATTTCTCACGCTTTTGTGCTACTTAATGATTTTTATTTCTTCGCAGCGCAGTGATGCTGATATCATGCTATGCGTAGCTACTCTACTAATTTGCTTTTCGATGTTAAATTAGGCACTCAAAGCTTAATGACCTCATTTTTAAGTTCATCCCGAAGACAACTATACTTTTGCAGCCTGCGTTAAGTGTGATGCAATAATGACTATTTCATATATACCAAGCAAGAGCTTTTCAAAACAAGAGATAATATTCATAGGCCAGTATTCTAACAGCCAGGTCATGATTTTAATACTCATTGTAGACAGGCATATAACTGTGCAGTATACGGTAAATTCAGAGAGGAATTGCCATATTAATGTCACTCATAGTCTGCATGTAAATATAATTTTGCATGTCCATAAATAGGGATTCAAACTGCAGAGATTGCTTTAGTAACGTAACACCGAGGAATAATTCTAAGAATGTGCAAATTTTTGCCTTGTACAGTATGTTGTCCCAAGAATTTTTATAATATCAAAAGTGAAAGGCGCATGACAAAAAAACACGACGATGGATATTATTAAGCAGAAGAGAGGATAATATAAACATATTTCTGTCTCTTAACCACTCTAACGTTATTCTGAACAAGCACATGATGGAATTTGAGGCGCCCCCAAAAAAATAAACTTTCCTAAAAATAAAGGTGTATCACCTCTTGGGAAGTTAAAAGAAATCCTCGGCCACTTATCTTGAAAGATGAGGCTGCATATTCAGCAGGAAACCCTATTAACATTCCTATGAAGAAGGTGGCCGTAGGTAAGCAAGGTAAAATACTGTTATTTAGAAGTGGTGTCTATTACAAACAGGAACAAATGACAATTATGGTCTCATTTTAAGACATATTCAGTCAATTGGTCTACCAATTGTAGAACAAATATTTCTGCAATACAGTACTACTGAAATATAACTCTTGAATACCACCAGAAATACAAAATTGTAAAGCTTATGCTAAAAATTTCAACTAAAAAATCTTCAAGGTAAATTTTTACAATTACTCTCATCTCAATCTGAAGATGAAAATTAAACTTTCCTTGTTTTTATCCCTCTTGAATGAATATGACCTTGAAACAGTCGGACAAATATATGCTAACCTAACCTATAAAATAGCCATTTCTGACATTTTCCTTTTTTTTTGTCTTTTTATGAATGAATGTGACTTTGGTACCTGTCGTAAATTACTATTCATTTTGTAAGTTGAGGTTTGGTTGGCTTCGCTTAGCATACATTTTCCGACGCTTTTCATGGTATATTCATTCAAAATATTTTACAAAATCCATAAGGAAAATATAATTTCCACCTCCAAGTTGAAACGGGCGCAAAAAAAAAAAAAAAAAAATACCCAATTCTGTGGGACGAAAGGTACATGGCCTAAACTGAAGAAAATAAAAAGCTATTATCAATAGCTTTTTTTTCTTTTTGTTCTTTGTACTATAATTTCTTAATTTAAATACCTTAGCATCGGCTCTCCATGCGATAAAACTAATGAAATCCATATTTTTGTCATCCAGCAGCTTCTTTTTACCCCAATGGCGATGAGATTCGATATGAAGTTCCTGCCCCTCGATAATATCCAACATACAACTTATGAATCGCATTTAAAAGGTGTAAATTTTACTTTTACTGCTGCTGCTGGTCTGGCTTCGAAAAATTATCTAATGGTTTCCTTTTCATACAATCAAAGTTATTTCTCTACATTATGATATTTGACGTAGTCAAGATAACCAAAACTATTATACAATATCAATTTATCACTCGCCAGGCCGGTGTTGACAGTGGACCCTGCTCAACATCCTTGTATCACAGGTCAGAGATTCAGTGGTGCAGAGCGCTCAATAAATCCCCTTGACACTCATCCACTACCTGATCTTGTACGCCACTCAGCACGTGATAACACCTACACAAACCAATTACTAACGACAATCCGTAATTTTGATGAATTTATGAAAATATAAACTGTAAATAAACACTGTAATAACGTAACCACATCACAGCTCCAAACGTTTACGCCGTAACTGTATATCTGCCAGACTGAAGAACTGACTGACTGTCTGCAACTCTGCGTCTTCCATTTAAGCAGCCATCAAGAGAAACCTCCTAAAAGCACGGAAAAGAGGGTGAAACACGCAGCCTTGAGGGTCGTTCTCAGGCTCTTGGATAATAATCAAAGATGTCGGCAGATCCTTTTAAAGGAAGATTAAGTTGGGGTCGTGGATACGCGAATCCTTACAAATACAATATTTTTACTCATGGTTCTTTAAGAGCGATAAAAATAAATTAATATTATTCCTAATAAATATATTTGTTTCAAAATAAACTCGAGTACGAATATACAGTTTAAGCGTTACACAAAGGGACTGAAGTCAGATTTCCTAAACAGTGTAACCCTAGGATACCCTATGTTAGTTAGCTAGACACACAAATGATTTTCATATACGCATCTGACGCGGTTCTGTGTATGGCTAGGAACCCGTACGGGATCCTAGCCATACACAGAACCGCGTCAGATGCGTTTATGAAATTCATTTGTGTGTGTCTAGCTAACTAACAATAGGGTAACTTAGTTTTACACTTTCAGAAATCGGGCCATTGATAGCTTTATTCCTAATTAATTTTATTTATCATTGGCACAAAGAATACACTCTCATATATGTTCATGCCTGAGCGTATGGTGACGTTGAATTCATGAATGTCTTGCCATATCCATTCTAGATAAAATATCTACTGTCCTTACTTCCTTGTTAGAACTAATTAGCATGTACTGGGCTCCAACTTAGGTCCATTCTAACATATAAAACCTATTAATCAACATAATCCTGAGCTTCCGCAAACATGCATAAATACGGAATGTGTCCTAAAATTACAGTAATAATTTTATACACGCGAATTATGATGGAAGCACAATATATATCCGCATGGGAGAGGAGAGAGAGAGAGAGGAGAGAGAGAGAGAGAGAGAGAGAGAGAGAGAGAGTTTCTCATCAACAACAAAGGGGTCTGTCACCTTCATAAGGAAACTGTTAATTAGAAACTAATTACATCCTTTCATAATGTCGACAGAGGCAGTTTTTCCAATCTCTTTATTCGCGAGTGAACGAGGATTTTTATGTCAAACAGCCTTGTCATTTATTAATTTATAATTTGTCAGAGTGCTCCCGTGAATATTCTTGAGCGAGCTGTAGAATTTTCGGAGCTCCTGTAGAATTAGGACCTGACATTTATTAACAGTGAAGGAGATTAGGTTGGGATAAGTTAGGTTAGAATTTGGGTTTAAAGACAAACCTAACCTTGCTTGATTCGCTGTTGATAAAAGGCAGGTCCCAATTCTTCAAGTGTTAAGAATTTTCTTCAGATGACGCAGGTAAATTACATTTGTTTATTGGGTACTGTGATTATTAAAAAAGTTGGGTGACATAAGCACACAAGATGGCGGACAAAAATAAGTAATTCAGCACCAAAATACAAAGGACACGCCTACTGTCGTTAGACTGCGCTGTTACTCCTTTTCGCAGTTATGTCAGTCAGTCTCGTATGTACTTTGGTGTCCAGTTCTAAGTAGCGGAGTTGCCTTTGCCTATGTCCGTCTCTTTTTCTCATGAACTTCTGAAAGTGTTGCATTCCTTCCCTTATATATACGCAATACCGGATGTGGGTTACCCATGCAATGAAATGGTATTTATTTAAGAAATTTATTGGAAGAAATGGATACGGGTATGCAAAGCTAAAATTCTCATGCAATTTGGACATCTGACATTTCAATTGAAGGAACTCAATAAGCTTCTCTTCAATTTTTATAAATTTAGAGGCTGCACTTCTGTCTACAAACTTCATTGCTATATATTAAACAAAGGCAGCTGATCGCCCACTGTTCACCAAAATCGAAGCAAAATGAAAATGTACCGAGAATGGGAAAAAAAAACATTGGGCCCCTATCGTATAACCACAACCCTGAGAGAAAGACCTCATTGGATTAAAGAGTTTATGAAGTGAAAAGAATAATTATTTAATTCGAATGAGAAGCATGACACTAAATCATTAGACAGATAATCTTTATACATACCACTGTTATTACGCAATCTTGCTTGCACCGCGCAAAGCAATAATAGTCCATAGTACTATTTAATTTTCTAGCACAAATATACATTACA
>JAXCGZ010007713.1:82500-95000 GCA_037179515.1 Halocaridina rubra
ATGCAACGGATATGTTGATAAATGTTGAGGAACTAAAAGAAGGTCAACAAATTAGTGTGTGCGTGTGTGTACTGACAACAATTTTACAATACCATGAAGTAATCATTAAGAAATGAAACAAGATTATGAAACACTGTGTGTGTGTGTGTGTGTGTGTGTGTGGTGTGTGTGTGTGTGTGTGTTGTGTGGTGTGTGTGTGTACTGAAGGTAATTATACATTATTACATGATTATGAGCAAGAACTAAAACACTATTAATTTTCTCTCTCTCTCTTTCACACATACACACACACACAAAGACACAGTCCTGTATTTATTCTAGAACAAAAGTTGTATCTAAAAACCAGTGATGGAGTCTGTCTTTTCCTAGTCCTTGTCAAGTCAGCAGGAATAAAGAGTACCCAAGTGGAAATTACAGGCCATATGTGGAACCAACTGCACATGAGCTCATGAGACGAGAATAGGTAAAGATATGACTATTCTGAAGGTGTAAGGATTAAAAACAAATCGTAATTGACATCTGAGGATTATTATTATTATTATTCTTATTATTATTTTTATTATTATTTATTATTTATTATTCTAATTATTAATGTAGTCACCGTGGCTCAAGCGGTAGCGTCCGCGACTTAGCGTAGTCAGGTCGAGGGTTCGCGCCTCGTCACGGTCTGAGGTTAGCAAGGGCATGCACTCAGGGGAACGATTACATCTGCTAAAACAAGTCCTTCGCAAGAAGGCAACCGTCCTAGCCCTTAGCAGAAAAGGGAGTCCGTGACGTAAAACCGGAACATTATTTTCATTATTATTATTATTTTAATTATTATTATTATTATTATTATTATTATTATTATTATTATTATTATATTGCACAGAACTTCAGGAGATGCATATGACTTCCTATTTCCCAGCTTGAGCTAATGGGGCAGTTAGTTTAACATATGGCTAGTTACATCCATATTTTCCATTAGTGAATTCATCATATCTGCTGAGTTGGCAGAGGTAGGAAACGGGAAACGTCACTACCGTCCTCTCCATACCCTGGATATGACTTAGTGAATTTTTATACATATTATATTAGCCACGGAACGAGGGGTCAAACTCTGTTTACTTCGTGTGGGACATCAAACCTTAATATTAAGCCAGGTAGGCATTATAATCTCACAGAGAGATCTGTCGATGCTGACTGATCTGTTAACGCTGCTGGCAATGGTTGATTACAGCACAAATAAGTAAATCGTAACCCACAAAGATGCATTCCTGGTAATGTTGAGACAAACGACTAGAACTGACCATTGTCCTTCGGGTCCTGGGGGAATATTAACCTAACCTGACAAGTATGTGTCACCCCGTTTACCATATAAGGCCTCCTCCTCCTCCTTCACAGAGAATTATAAATAAAACAAACTAATAAAAAAAAATAAGTGCTACAACGAATAGCCTTCTCGGCTAAAAGATATTTGTTTTTTGGTATATGAGAAGACTTCATAATAAAAAAAAAATATATTAATATTAATGAAGAGAATGGTGCGGCGCAATACTACTACTACTACTACTACTACTACTACTACTACTACTACTACTAATAATAATAATAATAATAATAACGCACTATTATTCTGTTCTATGAGGTCGCTGTTTTTTACTCGCCTCTTGGACACCAGTATAAGTTTTGGCTCAATGTTATGCGTCTCTATAATGTCCTTCCTGAGTCTCCTGACCCCAACCCTCTCCACTGATCCAGACTTGGGACCGACACTGAGATAAGCTGACTTGTTTTCCCCACTGGCTGGATTTTTTATATATCCCCACTGGCTGGATTTTTGATATATCTAATTTCTTTCCTGTCATGAAATCACGCAATAGCACATATTAAGCATATATCACCGCATGTATATGGCAACACTGATTTTGATATATTAAAATGTGTAGAAGTGTGGTAACACTGCATATCAACCTCTCCTGAGGGGTAATACATAGAACACTATAATTTGTAACATCCAGGCCAGTTCTCTCCATTATCAGTCTCCCTCCGTTCACAAAAAGAGAGAGACAGTTACTAGCCGGATATTTTGAGATATATGCATATTTGCAAGACGGAGAGCAGCAGGATTGATTTGAATAATAATAATGATGATAATAATAATAATAATGATAATAATAATAATAATAATAATTATTATTATTATTATAATTATTATGATGATTATTATTATTATTATAATTATTATGATTATTATTATTATTATTATTATCATTATCATTATTATTATTACTATTATTATTATCATTATTATTATTATTATTATTATTATTATTATTATTATTATTATTATTATTATTATTAGAGATAGGGAGTCAGTAACAACTTCTATACTGGAAATAGAGACCCACTGTAGAGTATGTTGTGTTTAATAACTAATTACAAACAAATCAAGCTTTCGTTTTCCGCTGAAAGCATTATCAAGATTCCAAAGCACTTGCCTGTCGAAGAGTTATACTCCTACTGACAAAACAAATTGAAAGAACTATCTTATCAAACTAGCTGTTAATTTTTAAAGATTTTTTTACTGCTAATCAACGACAACAGCAACAACAACCACTACTACTACTACTAATACTGCTAGTACATATATAAGTAGAAATATAACTCTTTAACAAGCAAGGGATTTGGAATCTTGATAATGATTTCAGTGGACAGCGAAAGCTTGATTTTTTGTTATTAGTTATTAAACACAATATAATATACAATGGGTTTCTATTATTATTATTATTATTATTATTATTATTATTATTATTATTATTATTATTTTTATTATTATTATTATTATTATTATTATTATTAATGGGGTTACATCATTATATTTATGAGGGCTATTATTCATGGAATGAGTTACATAAGATTTTCTGAACACTAGAAGGACACCCACTCCATATATGGAGATACTATAGGGGGAGAGGTAATAGAACTTGTACTGTAAAAGGGGGGGTTGTTAGAAGTACCTCCATCGAGCAGAGGAAAAAATAATTATCCTCAAGGCCGTTTACTGTGTTTAAGTATGTGTTAATAATGTCGGCAGTTCTTATTAGATAAGTTGATATTTAAGATATTAGGAGAAGGTAGATTTTACTGCTGCCGCCTCAGCCTCCAAATACTACTACTACTACTACTACTACCACTACTACTGCTGCTGCTGCTACTACTCAAAGAAAAACTGTAGGGTCCACCTCTTCCCAACTCGAATGCCACTACCGGTATCACTACTCTTACTACTGCAACAATTACTGCTACAACTTCTTCATCTGTTACAAGTGCTATTACAATAACTACTACTATGTTTTCAAAATGTAACTCGACTAGGTTGTCGGTAAGGCTATTCATATTTACTGATTCTTCTACTGCAAAACAATAACAACAACAACAACAACAACAACTACTACTACTACTACTACTACTACTACTACTACTACTATTAGTATTATTATTATTATTATTATAGCTACTACTAGTACAACTACTAAGACAACTACTACTGCTACTACTACTAAGTCTACAACTACTGCTAATACTAATACCACTACTATGACTACGCAACGAAATATTGAACCACACCCTCTCGAAGGGGTTTTCATGCTTACTATCATTAATGCTCTTAGATTCTGACACTATTTAATATTACTTCGTAAAAGAATATCATGATGAGAAAGCCACAATTACAGCTAGAACATGCCTTTAGCATGAATATTAGTATATAATTAAACTTAAGTACCTGAGACTACTAAATGTACGACTACTCTGTGTTTGTCTTTATTTTTTTTTATTTAATCAGATAACTGTACATGGGGACATGTGCACATGGGCACTCCCAGTCATATTGCAGTTGAGAAACATTACAATCTATTTGGTTATGTATAAATAACATACTAATAGAATTTGCAATTAATTTCCATATCATAGCAAGTAATTAATAATAAAATATAGTGTAATAATTGAAGAGTACTTGAAGAGTAATCATTGTGACAATATTTTCAATAGCCCTTGTTGAGTGCTATCATTTAAGTTACATTTCACTTTCCAACGGTACTACTGCAGACAATTTGAAGCAGATATAGAATAACAATTTTCAGGTTAGAATAATAAGTAGGTACATATATGTATGTACCTACTTATTATTCTAACCTGAAAATTGTTATTCTATATCTGCTTCAAATTGTCTGCAGTAGTACCGTGGAAAGTGAAATGTAACTTAAATGATAGCACTCAACAAGGGCTATTGAAAATATTGTCACAATGATTACTCTTCAAGTACTCTTCAATTATTACACTATATTTTATTATTAATTACTTGCTATGATATTGAAAATTAATTGCAAATTCTATTAGTATGCTAATGCACAAATATGACACACACACACACACACACACTAAGTACAAAATGGAACCGATCAGGAGACGGAAGATACGTGCTTTGGGCTCTTCCCGTAAACACAATTAGGTAATCACACATACATACATACATACACAAACACACACACACTGTAAGCAATTTAATCTATTAACAAAGAAACAAAACACACACATACAGTTACGACTTCAACACCACAATATAAAACAAAATAAATAAATAAATAAAAGCCACCATCATTTCTGCTTCATCTATTGTTCTAGAGGAATGTTTGTAACCTTTGAGCCCTCCATCGTATACCATTTCAATGGATCTATTACCGGAAGTTACCAACAGGAGAAAGTTTGCTGCGTTGAAAGTAGAGAATTACTATTTACGGATGGAAGAAGAGGAAAAATGGAAGAGTTTATGAGGAAAAAAACTGCAATTAGGAAGTGGAATAACAACTAAAGAATGAGTAAGGAAAAATGAGGGTGGAAGAATAAACAGATAAAAATGAGGGTGGAAGAATACACGGGGGGGAGATCCGAAAAATGAATGTCGGAGGGAAGACAAGAAAGAATGGATAACAAGAAGAGGAATTAGTAATGGGAAGAAGGTAGTGGAATAAAAGGATAGAATGACTAAGGAAGAAAGAATATGGAAGAATAGAGATAAATTAGTGATGGAAGGAGAAACGAGAACAAGGAAGAATGGAAAAATAAGAGGAAAAAGGAATAGGAAGAATGAATAAAGGAAGGAGAAGGAAGATGGAAGAATTGAGACATATAGGAATTAATGATGGAGAGAGAAATGAAAATAAGAAAGAATGGAGGAAAAGAAGAGAAAAGAGAAACGAGAATAAGAGAGAAATATAGAGAATAAATAAGGAAAATGGAGGATGGATAAATTGAGAAAAATATAAGAATTAATGATGGAAGGAGAAACGAAAATAAGGAAGAATGGAAGAATTGATCATGAATAAGGAATAAGAATATGGAGTGGTGGGCGAATGGAAGGAGGAGGATGGAGAAGGATGGTGTATGAAGAAATGAAAATAGAAGAGGAAGAATAAAAAAAATAAGGAAGGGTAATAATAAGAAATAATAAGGAAGGAGAATGGAAGAATAGGGATATATAATAATTAATGATAAAAGGTGAAACGGAGAACAGGGAAGAATGAGTGAAAGACCTAGTAGAAGAAAAGAGGAAGAATAACAGAAAGACGAATAATAAGAAAACGCATGGAAGAATAATAATGAAAGAATAGCTGAAGGAGAAAGGGAGGGCAAGGAAGAATGGAAGTGTAAGACCTGAGGAGGAAAAACAGAGGGACAGAAAAATAAGGAAAATGAATAATTATAGGAAGAAGGTAAGGAAAAGGGAGACTGGAAGAATGATGGCGGAGAAAAATTAATGATGAGAAAATCAATAATAAGAATAGAGCGGAAGAACAGAAGAGAATTCAGGCGGAATGAGAGAGAGAGAGAGAGAGAGAGAGAGAGAGAGAGAGAGAGAGAGAGAGAGAGAGAGAGAGAGAGAGAGAGAGAGAGAATCCGTATATCCTTAAAAATGAATGTGAGAGAGAGAGAGAGAGAGGAGAGAGAGAGAGAGAGAGAGAGAGAGAGAGAGAGAGAGAATCCGAATATCCTTAAAAATGAATGAGAGAGAGAGAAAGAATCCGTATATCCTTAAAATGAATGAGAGAGAGAGAGAGAGAGAGAGAGAGAGAGAGATAGAGAGAGAGAGAGAGAGAGAGAGAGAGAGAGAGAGAGAGAGAGAGAGAGAGAGAGAGAGAGAACCCCGTATATCCTTAAAATAAAATGAAAGTCATTGCATTTTCTTGAACAATTTCTTGAACAATACAAAGTGTTTTCCAAGTACATTTGCACAATACATACAAAGTAAAAGTCAAAAGAAAATAACGGATATACAAACCTAGAGAGGCCAATTTTTTGACGCGGTATTTGACAGGAGACAGGGTAAATTTGGCCAATTTCCAAAACGGTGTCGAAGTGACAGATTTCTGCCTGTCCGTCATGTCAGCCATGACAGTGTTTTCCTTCTGTCCATACATCTCAAATCGCATTATGATTAAATGCAATGATGTATCACTATATTCATGCCTTTTTTTTTTATTAGTAAATGCAATGATGTATCACTGTTTTCATGTCATTTTTATGTATTACAATGTTATTTCGGAGGTAATTTTGCTTTTTTTCATAATACTTTCGTCATAATTTCAATATTTCCATATCAACTGATCATAATTTCCTAATTTTCATGATATTTCTGTCAAAATTCCAATAAATTCTGATGTTTACTTGCACAGTCATATTTTGTCTTTCATATTATTATTATTATTATTATTATTATTATTTCAGTGATAATCGTTTCTATTTTTTTTATTATTTCTTTCTATTTGTGATTATCTGATCATAGATGCATCTTTTTATATTTCATCTGTCAAAATATTAAAGTTTTACAGAGATATAATCGCATTTTCTCTTTAAATTTTTCTAACTAAATTTAAATGTTATGGTTAAAATGTTATTCAGAATTTTCGTATTATAATTTAAATTGTATGTGTAATAACCCATTTTAAGTTTTTTTGTCATAATCCGATTTTTTTCAAAAAATTTTGCATGTAAAATAACATATTTTTCATTATAATTCAAAAACATTTGTTCCTTTTTTCGTCTTCACAGTTTTTGTATATCTTCAGTTTAAAAATAAATTATTTTTTACTTTTATTTCTACTCTCTCCTCTCTATCTATCTATCTATCTATCTATCTATCTATCTATCTATCTATCTATCTATATATATATATATATATATATATATATATATATATATATATATATATATATATATATATATATATCCGTGTTCCCCTGCGTGTCGTAACAGTCGACTAAATGGGGCGGAGCAAAGGGACTGGGAATCCTCTCCTCTGTATTTACTGACCACAAAAAGTCAAAGTATATTCTTTTACTCAGTCACCCCCTAATGAGGGGAATATGGCTTTAGTATATATATATATATATATATATATATATATATATATATATATATATATATATATATATATATATATATATAGGCACACACGTACTCCAAACTATAACTATAGCCACATGCTGCAAGAATTTGTGAAAGATGATAATCTATATTATACAAAAATTTCGACAGGTGGGAAAGGGGTCTATGCCATAAAAACAAATAGGTATCACCTGTTCAAAAAGAAATTGTGACAATATGTTTATATCTGACCCAGAAGTGACTTAACTTCTGCGGTTTTCCGCCCTCTTTATCATATCCTGTCGGCTCCATCCTCCTGAAGAATCTATGGTGACAAGTGTGCAAAAAACAGGAAGTGAAATTGTTATTACAACCCATACATAAGGCAGAGGAAAGTCCTTTTTTTCTTTCTTTCTTTATTAAAGGATGAAAACACGAATAGTAAGAGAGGAATAGAAGATTTTTTTTTTCACAATAGCTTCTTGATATAATATTCTTGTAAGTTCTAAACTTGGTCGTCTCAAGCAATTGAAATCCATAATTGAGAGACACTTGTAAAGTCGTACCACACTCTAATATGGATTTCAGTGTCCTCAGAACGGGATTCTGCTACAGGTAGTAGTCATTATCAGTAAAAATGCATGTAAATAAGATTTGTACTACTGTGTATAGGTGCCTCTAATAGGGGTTCCCTAGCTCTGGGTAAAACTATTTATATACAATATAAACCAAGGAAATTCAAGCTATAGGCAATACTATTCACCATCAAAAGAACTTGCAATGTTATATCACAGTACTTTTGGGTATATATGTCTACTGCTAGGGCTTCTCAGGCTTTGGGAAGGTGCCATTAAGGGCATTTATAATTTGAGCATGGTGGCTGAGTATGGGTAATGTTATTTACCATCAGAAATGACAAAATTAATTTATAATACTTTAAATACATATGCCTATGTAGTCACCGTGGCTCAAGCGGTAGCGTCCGCGACTCTGAGGCGTCAGGTCGAGGGTTTGAGCCCCGTCACGGTCTGAGGTTAGCAAGGGCATGCACTCAGGGTTACGATTACAGCTGCCAAAACAAGTCCTTCGCAAGAAGGCAACCGTCCTAGCCCTTGGTAGAAAAGGGACTCCGTGACGTAAAACCGGAACAACAACATTGAATACATATGCCTCCTGGAAGGAATTCTGGTACTATGGGACCGTGATATTATTGGCATTTATAACTCGACTATACTGTCTACATATGAAGGACTGCAGTAAATCAGTGGTTAGAGCACTTAACTCGGGAAGTAACAGACCCGCGATCGAGCCCACCGCTGGGCGTTAGGAAGGGCATCAAGTCTTAATTCCCCCAAGCTCCAACCTGCGTCCAAATAATGACACATAAAACGGCAACGAAACTGTCTGAATATGGCTTGAGTTAAGGGTTCTCAAGCTATGGGTAATGATAATTATCATCACAAATCTTCGAAAAATGAGTTTTACTGTACTCTGAGTGAATGCACAAGAAACGAGGGGTTCTCAAGCTTTGGGTAATGCTTAATGCCATCAAATTCTCATAGGATGAAGCTTCAAATCTCTAGAGTAAGTGTTCCTTCATCACAGGGCTCAAAGGCTATGGGTAATGCAAAGAGCAATAGAAGTATATATATAATTTGGGTATTATATTTGCATGTACTTTTAGCTGGGGGTTCTCAAGCTATGGGCTATAGTATTAAAGTCCGGGGTGATATATAATTCAAATGCACAGAAGAAAACGATGGCGTGATTGTATAGGGGAAGACTTACAATGGAAGGGTATTGATGAAAATGAAGCACAGAACAGAAATAGATAGAGACGACTCATTCACAACGGCGACCCTATATAAAAATGGGTTACAGCTGAGAAGAAGATGAATAAAGAAAAATATCTCTACAATTTACGTAGTAATTCTTACAAATAAAACATAACTCTCAGAGTAGGAAAGCACTTCACAAACACAGTAATAAATATAAAATAGCTGTCAGCCATGTTTCATAAATATTAATTCATATAATACAAAGCACGCGAAAAGCTTCACAAATCACTGTTATTATCAGCGTGTGGTTTGCTGTTGGCTATGTTTTTATGAAAATATTTAACTGAAGTAGGAGATATTTTTCTGTCATGGTTTTTCAGCATGTGTTTGATGAATAAACAACAGCAAGAAATGCAATAATAATAATAATAATAATAATAATAATAATAATAATAATAATAATAATAAAAATAATAATAACAAAAATAATAATAATAAAGTAATAATAATAATAATAATAATAATATAATAATAATAATAATAATAATAATGTTCAGGAGCTTTCAGGGTCATTCCCCAAATCCCAAATCGATATGTCTGCACGAATTAATGCCTCTGTCGACCTTGGTCTTTATGGTGCTCATATATAAACCTTCTGTGGAATCCAGCCACTGGGGGATCACACCAGCCTAAATGGGTGCCTGTCCCAATCCAGGATCAAGAAAGAGAGATGATGGCAGTAAGGGCATCCGGTCGCAAAAGTTTAGAGCCAACACAAAACTTGCTTCCGAGAGGCTGATGAGAAACAGCTATCCCATATGAACATATGAAAAGACGTTGATAAAGAAGAAGAAAAAGTGATAAATCCTCATGGGTTAATGGGTTACAAACTGCTCTGTCACACCAATGGACGCGAGTCTGAGCTCCCTTTGCTTTGTGGCGTAAAAGTAGAAAGTTTTACTTAAGTCCAAAATGTGGTGGGGAGAGTAGTGGCATCTGTCATTTCTTAGCCCCGCTAACTTAGCAGGCACAATGAGCACACATGTCGAAATGGCAATCTGTATGAGTAACCAAAATCAACATGAGCTCGGCCAATATAATAGGCCTGTCCTGGATTTTCTACCGGTCATTACGGCTTTCATTATGCATTTTGTCTCTATGCATGTATGTATGTATGTATGTATGTATGTATGTATGTATGTATGTATGTATGTATGTATGTATGTGTATATATACATATGTTGTACTCTAACAGACGCGAAAATAGAAACAGCTAAACACCTCCATAAATTTTAATTTTGTATTTGTACTAATAAAAGGCCCCCCAAACATCTTTGTGCATGCTATATATCCGCTGAGCTGGTACGGACTATGGGGTGATAGACAGATAGATAGAAAAATAGATAGACACATATAAACAGAGTAAGAGATACACAGACAGACATGCAAAGAAACATACACAACTCCCTCCCCTCTTTTTCATTCTAGATTAAAATACAGCAGCTGGTTTCAGACAATGCTCAAATAAAACCCCCGTTTTTTATAACCCCCAATCTGGCGGCGACAACAAAGAATTTTTCCTATGAGTGCGCCCGCCTGCCGTTGCGAACGCTAGCGGGCGAATGTTACATAATTTGTAGCTACAATAAATTTGCTTGACCGCAATCTTGCTTGTTTACGTGTTGTAAGATATAAACAAAGAAAACAGGTTAAAAACAACGTATTTTAACTTTGATAAATATTTGTTTAACTATCATCTTGCTTACTCAAGCGCTCTGAAATACATGCAAAGGAAAACAGTTTATAACCAATGTAATTATGCTTGAAAAATATATATAAATGCTCACAATCACTCGCGAGCGTCCGCGCACGAACTGGCTATAAAATCTAGTGATTATTCAATGTCGTAGTTGTCGGCAAAAGTACTGTCAACATTGTAAAACCCACCCACTGGTTTTCAATAAAGTTAACATTATATTTTTCGAACACTTAACAAGTTCTTGAACATCGTCAATGGGTCAAATTTTCAAGTTTATTCATTATTCTTAAGATATTTATTTGATCATTTAAATACATTAATTTTAATAAAGGAATAATATATATATATATATATATATATATATATATATATATATATATATATATATATATATATGAATCATTTTTACCCCGACCGGGACTTGAGCCTGGGATACATAAGTTCAAGTTCAAGTCCCGGTCGGGGTAAAAAATAATTCATGTCTTCACATACAATATTATCTTTACAAGTATATTAATCTGGGGCCGTGTTTTCTTATAAATACGAGTGTGAGTTTGTAGTTAATAGAATTACGGTATGTTTAATATCAAACTTTGGTTTGCACCTTCGATTTTATCTCTATCTATCTATCTGTCAATCTATCTATCTATCTTTGATCAAGAAAATTAGAATGGAATGCCTTCGATCTGTGACCTGGGGCTGGAATAGCCAAGGCAATAGATGATTAGTGTTAGTGAATTCAGTCCGTTCAATTTATCTTCGGAATTTCCAATCATAGCAAGTGATGTAATTTTAATATATATATATATGTGTGTGTGTGTGTGTGTGTGTGTGTGTGTGTGTGTGTGTGTGTGTGTGTGTGTGTGTGTGTGTGTGTGTGTGTTGTGTGTGTGTGTGTGTGTGTGTGTGTGTGTAGATATGCTCACATATGAACAAGGTATTGATTTTTTTTTATTCCTAATAAGAAATGGTACTATTTATATACTTGGAGAATAAATACATTATACACTGTAATAAATTTATGTACATATTTACGAAATATAGATCAGCTGTCTATTATTCTCAATTTACAATATTCTCTCTCTCTCTCTCTCTCTCTCTCTCTCTCTCTCTCTCTCTCTCTCTCTCTCTCTCTCTCTCTCTCTCTCTCTCTCTCTCTCTCCCCGTGCCCCAAGGTTAAAACCTCCAATTTTTTCTCGAACACTGTAATTTCTTAGGTCAAAGACACTTTACCTCTCGCTATTGGTTTATTTTCCTCTAAGAGTGGCTTCTCTTGCTCATTCATTATAACCGCTGAGATGACAGGGATTATGACAATACAAGCAATAACTGTCACTTCAGGAATCTTGAAATGACATAAAAAAAAAATCATAAAATTCATACAAAGGAGAGGAAATTTTTGTACAAATAAAAAAAATATTAAGAATAACACTTTTAAAAGCTTATAAGAGATGTATGGAATACAAGGATAGAATTATTTGTTTATCATCATAAAACGAGAGAAAATAAAACGTTACAGAAGAACCACACGCATATACAAATACACACGAATATATACA
>JAXCGZ010007713.1:100000-102500 GCA_037179515.1 Halocaridina rubra
CTTCTTATTCCTCCATTTAGCTTCCTCCTTTGCATGAATATTTGGTGTCTCCTCCTTTTCTATTTCATTCTCACCTCGTCCTCCCTGTGCTGATATTTTTGTTTTTCTCCACATCAGCCTCTCCTCATCTTTCTCTTCTACTTCATTCTCACCTCGTACTCCCTGTGCTGATCTTTTCGTTCTCCTCAACACCAGTCTCTCCTCATCTTTCTCTTCTACTTCATTCTCACCTCGTCCTCCCTGTGCTGATCTTTTCGTTCTCCTCAACAACAGTCTCTCCTCATCTTTCTCTTCTACTTCATTTTCACCTCGTCCTCCCTGTGCTGATCTTTTCGTTCTCCTCAGCATCAGTCTCTCCTCATCTTTCTCTTCTTCTACTTCATTCTCACCTCGTCCTCCCTGTGTTGATCTTTTCGTTCTCCTCAACACCAGTCTCTCCTCATCTTTCTCTTCTACTTCATGCTCACCTCGTCCTCCCTGTGCTGATCTTTTCGTTCTCCTCAGCATCAGTCTCTCCTCATCTTTCTCTTCTACTTCATTCTCACCTCTTCCTCCTTGTGCTGATCTTTTCGTTCTCCTCAGCATCAGTCTCTCATCTTTCTCTTCTACTTCATTCTCACTTCGTCCTCTCTGTGCTGATCTTTTCGTTCTCTTCAGCATCAGTCTCTCCTCATCTTTTTCTTCTACTTCATTCTCACCTCGTCATCCCTGTGCTGATCTTTTCGTTCTCCTCAGCATCAGTTTCTCCTCATCTTTCTCCTCTTCCTGTGGCACCGCCCCTCGCCCGCTTATACCTTTCTACATCTCAAACTTCCAATTTTGCTCCATCTCTCCTCTCTTCTGTCCTCCTCCACTCTCCCCTTCCCCCTGCCCCACCTCTTTCTGCGCCCTCCTCCCCCCTATTCCTGCCCCACCTCTCATCTTCCTGCTCCACCCCTTCTACTAGTTCACCACCACTTCTCTCACTCGAAACTCGTCACCATTTCCTGGTGAAGTGAGAGATATTTGCAGATGAATCATTCTTGTCCATAGCAATGTAGATACTGCTTTAACATGGACCTCATATATCTAATGACATACTCACTTCGTCTGCTAAGTTAACAGTGATTATCAGATTATGGTCACAGTTGTTTTTCATGGTATTACCACCCAAACAGGTGAAGAATACACATCCATCACTCATCTTATGAGGTACTCACAGATCCTATCTACATGGCATGGGTTATATATCACGGAAAAGACGCCACTACCTTTGCCTTCTTATCCCCCAAGATATCCAGCGAGGAAAAGCAGAACGAGAGTACACACAGACACGACACGACACACATACACACAAATAGCGAAATGGAACCGACCAGGAGACGGGGAGTTACGAGCATGGGGCTCTTTCCCGTTAGCACAATTAGGTAATTGTACGCACACGCACGCACACACACACACACACACACACACACACACACACACACACACACACACACACACTTTTATAGGTGTAAGGAGAGTTGATAATTGGAATTCATAAATCAAGGAATATCACATGCTGTCGAAGGTTAACAAAGATATGATAAGTGTCAGTGCAAAGAACCGACTAGGAAACGGGGAGTTATTTGAATAAGATAAGGTAAATTCCTATGAACACAACTTAGTGATTACATGGAGGCAATCATACACAAACACGTGACTAAGCAGATCTAAGGCCGCTTTCATACCAAAGTGGCACGTCGCACGTGGCAAGCCAGTTGAAAACGAACATCCAGAAATATGAAACCTTTCACACAGAAGTGGCGCGACACGTCCCATGTGCCACGCCACTTCTGTGTGAAAGGTTTCATATATTTCCGGATGTTCGTTTTCAAATGGCGTGTCACGTGCGACGTGCCACTTTGGTGTGAAAGCGGCCTAAGAAAATGTCGTCATGGCGATATTTCTATAATTATCACTAAATATTAATTTCTAATGAGGGACGACACTGTATTACTCATATAAATGTGTTGCCTTACAGCAAATACGCAGTATGATATACGAGATATAATCTTCACTAAAGCTTGTGTTGATATAAGGAAGTAACTTCTGGAGGAGTGTTAGCAGAGTGGGTTAAGTCATATCCAATACAAATAATAATATGCAAATCTTTTCTGGCATCTGTTTATATATATTATAGAAAATATTTAATACAGTTTAAATGAGAATGACTTAGAAATATCAGTTAACATTTCTCCATAAACTAGCTTTCGAAGTTTTCAAATACATCTTCAAGAGTCGGTCAACAAGTACAAAAATCGTTAAATATATAATGGTAACACGATCTTGGCATATACAACCAAGCGATGAGTGATATACATTCGAAAGCACATCTATTACACCACTGAACAAAAATAATCACTAATAATGATTTAATATCACAAAACCTAAACTTCTTATTTTCTAAAACACGTTTCCAGAGTATATATATTCCATATAAACACACAAATATATATTCTAAACGTATAAATGTATCTTT